>NW_026847882.1:14194503-14245408 GCF_025583915.1 Anolis sagrei ordinatus | reverse complement strand
GTGGGCATGGCTTCCGCAGAGGGAACGTTGGCCGGAAGGCTGTGTGCGCGCCCAGGGAACTTGCTGCTGGGCGCCAATGCGCATGCTCAGTTGTTTTGGCGTATTGTGAGTGTGTTGTTGTGTTGTTTTTCATTTTGAGTAGATATGTTTGTACCTTGTTGGTTGTGTTATGGACATGGGAATTTTGGTTAAGTTTCGTTGGGGTTTTTTTGAATTTTGTTGTTTTGCCGTTTTGTGAGTGTGTTGTTGTGTTGTTTTTCATTTTGAGTAGATATGTTTGTACTTTGTGGGTTGTGTTATGGGCATGGGAATTTTGGTTAAGTTTCGTTGGGGGGTTGTGGAATTTTGCTGTCCCGTTGAACCAACCTAACAGATTTATATATATTGTTTCTAGAGCCCACTTTTTGCTTGTGCTTCTTGTAGGTCTGAGCATGGTCCAGAGTGACTCTCAGGTATTTGGGTGCGCCGCAATGCAAATGTTAACATTTAACAATGCATTGTTTTGTGAATCTAGATCCATGTTGCCAATTTACATGGCAGACTAGAGTCAAGGTGAGTGTAAGCTTGCATTGTAATAGTGTATCTTGAAAACTTTAAACAAATCCCTCATTTCTTCTGATTCTCTCACTCATGGTGTAAAAATAGAAGAGCTTGGAAAGCCGTCATGTGGACATACCAAAAACTAACATTGGCTAGAGCTGCTACACACTGGAACTCAAACCATTTGCAAAATACATGCTGGATCCAAGAGGATCTGGATTTGGCAATCAGCATATTTGCTTTATCAATTCCACAAAAGCCAAATACACATCCTGGGAAAGAAAGCACTTTGTCTATTCCAACTCCAGATGAAGCTGAAAATTCAGCTGTAAGTCACAGTGGGGAGCTCATTTGAAGAATCCCTGGTGCCAGATAATTTAGAAGAGCCTGCAGCCCCCAGCTTTTAGAGAGATATTTAAATAGACTCTAGGGCCTCCAGATGACCAAAGGAAAGCACGAATCAAGAATTCCCTTCAGCTCCTCCTCAGCAACCAGTTAGAAACCAGTTAGCAGATGTTTATAACAAACAACATTAACATCTGTTGATAACATTTTTAAAAAAACAATTGCTGGTGGAAATAAAGTGATGTGTCAATATGTGAAGCAGGCATGTAGCCGGGGGGGGGGGGGGGGGGCTTCAAAATACTGGTATTTTTGAAATCATTTGGCAAGGATTTTATAGATTCATAGCTAAGATATGAATTTTACTTGTTTATAATAATAATAATAATAATAATAATAATAATAATAATAATTCTTTATCATCATCCTCCTCATCATCATCATCATTTAATAATGATTAATCGCCCTCCATCCAAGAATGCTCCAGGTGATTTACAGCTAAATTACAAAAGATAAAATACATATTTTATTTATGTTCCGCCCTATCTCCCCAAAGGGACTCAGGGCAGATCACAGTACACATACACGGCAAATATTTAATGCTGTTTGGACAGACAGGACAGAGACCAGACAGACAAAAAAGAGACATGTTGTGTCAATGCCCAGCTTTTTGGCATCTTGGAGGTTGTGCTCAAATCCAGCCACAAGGGGGTGATGTTGCTCCATCCTCTATGACAAAGAGCCGTCAGAACTTCCTCCTCCCTCTTGGTCACCAGGTATTTTCTGTTTTTTTTTTCCTTTTATGGTGTCGTAAACAGAGGTGGCCCTAGGTAATTTTCAACGGTAAGCAAACAGTATTTTGCCCCCCCCCCAACCAATCACTGATATATTTTCTTTTCTGTTCATCGTGGGAGTTGTGTGTGCCATATTTGGTTCAATTCCATCATTGGTGGAGTTCAGAATGCTCTTTGATTGCAGGTGAACTATACATCCCAGTAATTACAACTCGCATATGTCAAGGTCTATTTTCCCCCAAGAGTGCCTCAAGAGCGCCCCTGGGCAAAATCAACTCTACTGCGAATGCTTACTTTGCGTAATGGGTTGAGCCGCCCCTGGTTGTAAAATACCTCCCCTGCTCTTCATAGCATTGCCTAATTTCTCTACTTACAGCTCTAAACAGTTTTTGAACTGCTTAGGTAAACAGTGAGCTGGGCTGACAGTCAGGTGCTCACACTGACCCAGGGCTTCAAAATGTCATCCTTTTGGTTGGTAGATCTTATAATTGCTGGTGATTTACCGGCTGTGCTAAGGCCCAGCCCTCATCTCTCTGTTTTAACCATGCTGTACCCCACCTCGAGCCAACAGGAGAGATGGGTAATGCATTGATTATGAGGATGAAGATGGTGATGATGTATTCAGTCACTCTTAATAGCCTTGACATGTCATCAATCAACACACCAATGTGAAAAATAGAAGATCCTTATGGACAACAGAGAAGATCATCTGGAGTTAAATCTTCACATTTTCCTTGCCACACAACAACAGGTGAAGTGGGTCATAGGATATTAACTAGTTACATAATTAAGGAGATTATCTCATGAGGGTTGAGGCAGACATTAGCAACTCCCTAACCATGATAGGAAACATTCCTGATCACACAACACCATCTCAAATATATTTTTGGTGTCAACAAGTCCTAAGTAATTGATAACAGCACTTTCAGTAAAGGACTCAGCTTAAAATCTTTATAGGAGATGGGATCATTAGGCTTTCCAGATGTTGTAGGTCTGCAACTTTCTATTGGGATCTGTAACAGGGTTCCAATTGACCGTGAGAAGGGGTTTTCTTGACTGTCAGGCTTTTCTGCTAACAATATCTAGATACTGCTAGATTATTTGTAAATTTCAGCTGCACTGAAATTTATAATTATTCCCACATACAGGACATGAGGAAGTCATAGGGAGGAGGGAGCAAGCTTGTTTTCTGCTGTCCTGGAGACTAGGACGTGGAACAATGGCTTCAGACTTCAAGAAAGGAGATTCCATCTGAACATTAGGAAGAACTTCCTGACTGTGAGAGCCATTCAGCAGTGGAACTCTCTGTCCCGGAGTGTGGTAGAGGCTCCTTCCTTAGAAGCCTTTAAACAGAGGCTGGATGGCCATCTGTCGGGGGTGCTTTGAATGCAATTTTCCTGCTTCTTGGCAGGGGGTTGGACTGTATGGCCCATGAGGTCTCTTCCAACTCTATGATTCTATGTGAGTTTTCTGAGCAGAAAAATTCTCATAAAACAAATCATTTTTTTCAATGCAAAACAAAACAAAATAAAGCACCACTTACCTTTAATCCCCAGATTAGACATCTATGACTTGACGTTGGAAGTGACATGCTTTTCAAAGATTTCCCTGTACCAGGGTGAAATTGTTCATTCAGCCTTTCCTCTCACCAATGCTTCCTCTTCATCCTGGAAAGAAGTGACGAGCGGAGTGCCGCAGGGTTCCGTCCTGGGCCCGGTCCTGTTCAACATCTTTATTAATGACTTAGATGAAGGGCTAGAAGGCAGGATCATCAAGTTTGCAGACGACACCAAATTGAGAGGGATAGCCAATACTCCAGAGGACAGGAGCAGGATTCAAAACAATCTTGACAAATTAGAGAGATGGGCCAAAACTAACAAAATGAAGTTCAACAGTGACAAATGCAAGATACTCCACTTAGGCAGAAAAATGAAATGCAAAGATACAGAATGGGCCTGGCCTGGCCTGAGAGCAGTACGTGTGAAAAAGATCTTGGAGTCCTCGTGGACAACAAGTTAAACATGAGCCAACAATGTGATGTGGCGGCAAAAAAAGCCAATGGGATTTTGGCCTGCATCAATAGGAGCATAGTGTCTAGATCTAGGGAAGTAATGCTACCCCTCGATTCTGCTTTGGTTAGACCACACCTGGAATATTGTGTCCAATTCTGGGCACCACAATTCAAGAGAGATATTGACAAGCTGGAATGTTTCCAGAGGAGAGCGACTAAAATGATAAAAGGTCTGGAGAACAAGCCCTATGAGGAGCGGCTTAAGGAGCTGGGCATGTTTAGCCTGAAGAAGAGAAGGCTGAGAGGAGATATGATAGCCATATATAAATATGTGAGAGGAAGTCATAGGGAGGAGGGAGCAAGCTTGTTTTCCGCTGCCCTGGAGACTAGGATGCAATGGAACGGTGGCTTCAAAATACAAGAAAGGAGATTCCATCTGAACATGAGGAAGAACTTCCTGACTGTGAGAGCTGTTCAGCAGTGGAACTCTCTGCCCCGGAGTGTGGTGGAGGCTCCTTCTTTGGAAGCTTTTAAACAGAGGCTGGCTGGCGATCTGTCAGGGGTGATTTGAATGCAATATTCCTGCTTCTTGGCAGGGGGTTGGACTGGATGGCCCATGAGGTCTCTTCCAACTCTTTGATTCTATGATTCTATGATTCTCAAAATGAAATTAACAAATATTTACACCCCTAATGCCAAGATATACTGGCTGGGGCGTTGGGAGTTGGGCAAGAGTCCCATCGCTTATTTCTCACTTCAACCCAATTCCCACTCATTGCATATTAAGTACAAGTATGCAACTACTTTCAATTCATTTTCTGGCATTATTAAAGTTTGGAGTTTTCTTCTTCAAACTTTGTTCTTTGGCTGAATCAGTTTAATTCCCCCCCCCCTCCCCCCGGCCCTCATCCTAGTTCACCTAAAATAGCTCACATATTGCAGAAAACATAATTGGTCAGACTGGAGCCTGGCCAGCTTGGCAGGGGCACTTCCAGAAGCAAATGGGAACACTTGATGGATCAGTGTTCTGATCTGATGTGGCAAATGGTACCCTCTGTTTTCCCAGGAAGAGAAACGTGTGCAGTCAGCAATGCCCCGCCTCTTTGCAGTGTGCATCAAATGCATAATTACCTAATTGAACCTTTTGCAAGTAAAGAGGAAAAGACATCTGGCAGAGTTTTGTCTTCATAAATCTTGGTCTTTTCAGCTGGTGGCTGGAGACTTCCGTAAAGATAAAAAAACATCATGACTATCTAAGTTTTACTAGAACAGAAGTTACAATGCCAGAATGAAGCAATTCTGATTGTGCTAGGACCTGTAGACTTGTTGTCACAAACATTTTCCATCCGTTGCAGGTACAAGGAGGATATTAGCTGAGTAAGGTAATTAGAAGTTAAACCCCATCAGTCATCAGCATGACATAAAAGTAGCTCTCAAAGCTTTCTATAAGCATTGATAGTCTAGAAGAAAACTTTGGATTGTTAGAGCCCAGTTTATTTCCTTGGAGAGAGTAAAGCATGTGAACCCTTGCTTGCTGTTGTACACTAATGTGGATTTATTTATTTATTTGTCATGTCAGGACAACCAGTCAATTGTATTACATTTCTAACAAAGCAAAACAAACAAACAGACAAAACACAAAATGTGCAAGTTTGGTAGTTGATTAAATGTCCTTCGACCAGTATCTGGCCACTTGGAGTGCTTCTGTTGTTGCTGTAAGAAGGTCCTCCATTGTGCATATGGCAGGGCTCAGGGTGCATTGCAGCAGGTGGTCAGTGGTTAGCTCTTCTCCACACTCGCATGTCGTGGATTCCACTTTATAGCCCCATTTCTTGAGGTTGGCTCTGCATCTCGTGGTGCCAGAGCGCAGTCTGTTCAGCGCCTTCCAAGTCGCCCAGTCTTCTGTGTGCCCAGGGGGGAGTCTCTCATCTGGTATCAGCCATTGGTTGAGATTCTGGGTTTGAGCCTGCCACTTTTGGACTCTCGCTTGCTGAGATGTTCCAGCGAGTGTCTCTGTAGATCTTTAAAAAACTATTTCTTGATTTAAGTTGTTGACGTGCTGGCTGATACCCAAACAAGGGATGAGCTGGAGATGTCTCTGCCTTGGTCCTTTCACTATCGGTTGCTACTTCCCAGCAGATGTCGGGTGGTACAATACTGGCTAAGCAGTGTAATTTCTCCAGTGGTGTAGGGTGCAGACACCCCGTGATAATGTGGCATGTCTCATTAAGAGCCACATCTACTGTTTTAGTGTGGTGAGATGTGTTCCACACTGGACATGCAGTGTAGCATAGCAGAGTAGCATAGCGCAAGGGCAGATGTCTTCACTGTGTCTGGTTGTGATCCCCAGGTTGTGCCAGTCAGCTTTCGTATGATACTGTTTCTAGCACCCACTTTTTGCTTGATGTTCAGGCAGTGCTTCTTGTAGGTAAAAGCACGGTCCAGAGTGATTGTTGTATCACTCAGAGAGAAATTTCAAGCACAATTGGCATTTCACAAGAACGTGTGTGTCACATCATACGGAAACATTATGTATATCTTCAATTTTATCATATTTATTTACTGTATTGTTGTAAGTGTTTTACTTAACTTATTATATAGAGTATAATCAAAATTTTACACTCTATATAATGAGTGGAGAGTAGAGACATCATACTGGCAACGAAGATCCGCATAGTCAAAGCAATGCAATTCCCCCACATTCCTACGGATGTGAGAGCTGGACCATAGGGAAGGCTGAGCGAAGGAAGATAGATGCTTTTGAACTGTGTTGTTGGAGGAAAGTTCTGAGAGTGCCTTGGACCACCAGAAGATCCAACCAGTCCATACTTCAGGAAATAAAGCCCGAATGCTCATTGGAGGGAAGGATAGTAGAGGCAAAGATGAAGTACTTTGGCCACATCATGAGAAGAAAGGAAAGCTTAGACAATGATGCTGGGGAAAATGGAAGGGAAAAGGAAGAGGGGCCCACCAAGGGCAAGATGGATGGATGGCATCCTTGAAGTGACTGGATTGACCTTGAAGGAGCTGGGGGTGGTGACAGCCGACAGGGAGCTCTGGCGTGGGCTGGTCCATGAGGTCATGAAGAGTCGGAAATGTTGCAACTCAGAGTAAGCTTCACCTTGCTGCCAAACACCACCACACCAGAGCTGTAGTTTTATAGTTTATTGAGGAGAAAATCCAAGTCAAAATGAAGAATAAGCATTGCAAAATTCCAAAGATTAAGAAGAATATAGTTCCAAAGATCTTCAGGTAAAAACAGGAGACATGAGCCTATTGGCAAAGTTCCAACCAGAGTCCCAGGTACAAGCAATGAACCAATTGCCCCATGAATCACCATGCAAGAAATCCCAAGCATACTGCTTTCCAGGCTAAGATTATTCCATGAAGCTTTCAGGCTAGTAAGCTACGTTGATCTGACGCTATCACAGAGCTTCCAAGAGGCCTAAATGCCTTTCTCACATCAAAACATTAGGCTCTCAGAATCATAAAAGCATTGCGACGACCTTTCACTGAGCTGGCTTCTCGTCTCGATCTCCGCCTGACCCGGAGATCAAGGCGAGCTTCCCAGGTTAAGTCACTATCGACATCAGCATGTATCAGCATGTATCGGTATCAGCATGGGAAGGCACCTGCTCGCTATCTCCTTCATTAAAATTCCTTTCTGGTGAAAACGGCTGTGTTGACACTGCTCTGTCTGTGAGCGCCTCAGAAGCAGGCTCAGAGATTTGAGGCACAGACAAAGAGCCAGGGAGCTGAAACCCAGCAGGAATCAGAATCCCATCATCCTCATTGTCAGAACATAGCTCAGCCACAACAGGAAACGACTTAACAAATGAACAACAACAATCAAAATTTTATCAAATCTTTTTGTCTGGTTTGGTATTGTGATATGACCTTCTACCACTCCATTCCTGTGGCTGGATGTTACAGCATCAGGCACCATCCATGATCCACAGAAGGTCCAGAAGGATGAAATCATTGCACTAAGCTCAGCAGCACATTCCATCAGCCAGTAAATAGAAATAAATATTAAAGTTAGATGTGGAATGCATTATCTAAAGATGGGTTGTGTGTGTGTGTGTGTGTGTGTGAAAGAGGAGACATGCCATAGTTCTTCCTGAAGGAACTTCATAGTAAATCTTGCTGATCAGGGATCTGCTAAATATTAAAGCAACTGGTTCCTTGAGTCATATGCTACAGTCCCCATGTGACCCAAGTCAGGGGATCACTAGATATGGAATGGTTACAAGCAACAGCAAGTTGCACTTTTTCCTGAGATCTATGAAGTCTTTCCTTGCCTTTTCGGTGGATTTCAGAGGAAGGAGTGTGTCCTCAGCATCTGCCATCCTGCTGAAGAAAGGGCCTCCAACTGTTTCAGCCTCCAGCTCTTCAGATTTGGAGAAGCTGCACTTATCTAGAGCCATAAATTTCTGGCAAACGGAGTCTTCTGTGTTCAGTTTTTCAGTTTCCAAAGTCAGAATTATGACAATATTCAATCTGGCAATCCTATTTCCAGGAAACAGCTGCAAAATCTTGGTATTAGCAGCCTGAATAGCTGCCATTTCATGGTGAAGAACAATAACTGTTAACTCTGGAAGAATAGCAACATATACAGATTTTGCCTAAAATAAGCAAACCCCTTGTTTGTAATGACAATGAACCGAAATGGCTGCAATGCTTCAGATATGGACATTTTTTTAAATATTGAAGCTAGAGGACATGAAAATTATGGGATTTGTGCCACCACTAAGATAATGAATTGGTTTGGGCAAGAATGATCCAATGAATTATGTTACAATATAGATAAGATTAATAATAGCCATAATTTCACTAGTGCACCCTTCCACCTGTAGAAATCGCAACTATGCCTTTATGTCATCATGGTTTATCAGTATTTCATTTCTTAGTGGTCAATTTGTTTTATGATAAGAGGAATATACTGAGTTGTGCTGCTCCTCAGGTGGCAGATATGTATACCATTGCAACCACATCGCAAACTCACCTTGCTAGAACCTGCCATGTTGTTGTTTTTTTGTTGAGGATAATAGTTATATAGGTGAAATAGATAATAATTATAGCAATACAGGCAATCTCCATATTATGAACAAGATAGGTTTTTAGGTTTATTCATCCAGCCATAGATATAGTTATATAGGGTGAAGACATGGTTGTGGGACCAGGCCTTTGGGCAACCAGGCAATTAAATAAGATAATCAGACAAGCAAGATCAGCAGGATTGTCGAAGTGGAATCAAAAACAGATCTATGAGTTAGTGTACACTGACAGGGTAGGAGGAAGAACTAGGTTTGTATTGGTTTTACTGATTTTATGGATTTTATTGATTTTATTGGGATAATGCATGAATTGTGGTAACTATGAATTGTTGTAGTTTTGTAATGATTGTTTTGTGTGGCAGGCATCTAAGCGTGCCTTTGCTGTTGTAAGCCGCCCTGGGTCCCCTACGGGGTGAGAAGGGCAGGGTACAAGAACCCCAAATAAATAAATAAATAAATAAATATATGATTCACATACACACACATATGTATATGACAGATATAGTATCATAGATTTGAAAGAGACCCCTAAAGAAGGACAAAAATATGTTGCATGTTCCAGAGTAGGCAAACCAGACAATCTCTGCATTAACACTGACAAAGAAACAACAAGAAACACTGTTTACCCACAAGCAGAAAGAAATTACATATATTAGAAAACACTTTCTCTTTACTTTATTTTTGAGATCACCAGACTGGGCCACAGCGACGCCTGGCAGGGGACGGCTAGTGTGTGTGTGTATGTGTGTGTGTGTGTGGAAACAAGGATTAGACACACCTTTTTCCTATGATAGTAATTCTTTCAAGTGTAAATTTCCCTTCCAAGGCATAGATTTTTGTTTTAATTCATTGTAATGTGTGATGAATTGCCTACCTTTAGACCAGGATAAGCTCAGGAGTTAGGCCTAGGTATTATTTTTTTTTTGGCATCCATTTTGTGTGATGCCTGGGGGCAGCCATCTTAGGTTAGTCATTTCCTAGTGTAGGCGGAGCTTAGAAGCAATCTGGGGAAAATGTGGAGAACCCTTGTGATTGGCTGGGGAGAAAGTGGGCGGAGCTTGGTTGAAGTGTAATAAAAAATGAGCTTAGAGGAGAGGGTTTTGAATTCTGACAGTCAGTCAGGTTCTCGGTGTCGAAGAAGTTAGGGTCTGGTGTGTTGAAGGAGTGAGTTAGGAAAAAGGAGCATGGAAGTTAGTGAAGCCAAAGAAGTACGTTGTAGAGTTCAGAGAGCTATTAGTGAAGAATAGCTGGTATTGTGATTACAAACAGATCCCAGAGAAAGGACTGTTTTGAAGTCAAAGGATTCTAGTCATAGAATCATAGAATCAAAGAGTTGGAAGAGACCTCATGGGCCATCCAGTCCAACACCCTGCCAAGAAGCAGGAATATTGCATTCAAATCACCCCTGACAGATGGCCATCCAGCCTCTGTTTAAAAGCTTCCAAAGAAGGAGCCTCCACCACACTCCGGGGCAGAGAGTTCCACTGCTGAACGGCTCTCACAGTCAGGAGGTTCTTCCTCATGTTCAGATGGAATCTCCTCTCTTGTAGTTTGAAGCCATTGTTCCGCATCCTAGTCTCCAGGGAAGCAGAAAACAAGCTTGCTCCCTCCTCCCTGTGGCTTCCTCTCACATATTTATACATGGCTATCATATCCCCTCTCAGCCTTCTCTTCTTCAGGCTAAACATGCCCAGCTCCTTAAGCCGCTCCTCATAGGGCTTGTTCTCCAGACCTTTTATCATTTTAGTCGCTCTCCTCTGGACACATTCCAGCTTGTCAATATCTCTCTTGAATTGTGGTGCCCAGAACTGGACACAATATTCCAGATGTGGTCTAACCAAAACAGAATAGAGGGGCAGCATTACTTCCCTAGATCTAGACACTAGGCTCCTATTGATGCAGGCCAAAATCCCATTGGCTTTTTTGCCGCCACATCACATTGTTGGCTCATGTTTAACTTGTTGTCCACGAGGACTCCAAGATCTTTTCACACGTACTGCTCTCGAGCCAGGCATCCCCCATTCTGTATCTTTGCATTTCGTTTTTCTGGCCAAAGTGGAGTATCTTGCATTTGTCACTGTTTTTTTTTTTTTTTAATTTTTTTTTTTATAATGTATCTTTATTGAGTTTTGCAGTTTTATAAACATATAAACATACAAACAGACAAACATACAAACATACAAAAATATAACATATAAACCCCCTGCTTCAATAGATGTATTTAGCCGATTCCTTGGTCCTCGGAGTTCATATGAACAGTACAACAAAAGGTGAGAAGTTATCCTAATAGTCCTTCTCCCCCCTCCCCCCCCCCTAACACACATCCATACCCCCCTCCCCACTCATGCTTCTCTTCATACAGAACCATTAAAGTGAGGTACACATAGTGTGAAATACATACATATTTAAAAAGACTTCCAATTTGTTTCCTGTCGATATAATTACATAAAGTGTTACATCACCAGTTATTCCTCGATTCCGAGGTGTTATTTCTCTGGCCTAATTATCTGTTTGCTTAGGTGTCTTTATAGTCATTTAATTTTTCCTTTCTGTTCATTGAGCAGAGCTCTCTTCAGCCCTCATCTTTACATATTCGTCTACCCCTGACCAATCCGTTTGTTTCATTGGTTTGCCAGAATTGCATTTTAGGTAATAGGTTAATATATCCATATCTCTGATATCTGTCAATTTGTCTAACCATTGTTCCACTGTTGGGATGTGTTCTTCTTTCCATTTTCTCGCGAGAACCATACGTGCCGCTGTTGTTATGTACGTAAAGATAATATCTTCATTGCTGTTCAGTTTTAGGTCTTCATCGGTGAGGCCTAATAGGAAGTAGTCGGGCTTACACGGAATGTTCTTTTTTATTATTTTCTGGGACTCTTCTTGTATGTTTTTCCAGAACTTCTGTAAGACAGGGCAGGACCACCATTGGTGGAAATAAGTTCCCACCAGCCTTTTACATTTCCAGCATGTATTCTGGTAATTCATGTACATCTTACTCAACTTCGATGGTGTTAAATACCACCTATGGAAGGTTTTAAGCCAGTTCTCCTTGAGTGTGATMGAGTAAGTGTACTTTAGCTTCTTCTTCCAGATGTTTTGCCACTCTTGTAGTCTTATCTGCCTGCCTAARTTTCTTGCCCATAGAATCATACAATGTTTGATTTCTTCCGTCTCCGTGCTCCACTCCAAYAGTTGGTTATARATCTTRGTTATRACTTTCTTGTCTAGTTTTAAGATTTTGTCCCATGTTGTTTCCTTTTCTTCGAATCCGTTTCTTTGATCTTTTCTAAAACTCTCTCCTATTTGAAAGTACTGTAGCCAAGTAAGATTGCTGAAATCTCTTGATAAGCTTTCCTGGGATCTCAAGAACCAGGTGTTGTTGGTTTCATTTTTCTCGAGGAGGTCTTTATATCTCGGCCATTTGTTCCATCCCAGAAGTCTTCTTTGCCTAGCTTCAATCGGCGAGAGCCACATTGGTGTTTTTCTGTGGAAGTATTTTTTATATTTATCCCAGACCCTTATTAACGCTGATCTTATAAAATGGTTCCTGAAGTTTTTTTCCAGGTTGGACTTCCCGTACCACATGTAGTAGTGCCAMCCTACTCTCAGGTTGTARCCCTCCAATGTYAGTATTCTTTCATTCTTTAGTAGGGCCCAATCCCTGATCCAGACCAGTGCGCATGCCTCAAAATAGGATTTGAGGTCTGGGAGTCCAAACCCCCCTCTATCTATTTTATCTATCATGATCTTGTGCTTCATTCTTGGTTTCTTTCCATTCCATAGGAATTTCCCTATTTCTTTGTTCCATTGTGTGAAGACTTTTRCGTTCCTAATAATGGGAAGGTTCTGAAATAAAAATAAGAACCTAGGCAGGACGCTCATTTTTATTAAGGATATTCTCCCTAGCAGGGAGAGCTTTAGGTATTTCCAGTTAAGTAGATCTTTCTTTATTTTGGACCAAACTATTTCATAATTGTTTTTGAACAACTGTGCATTTTTTGCTGTTAACCAAATGCCGAGGTACTTGATTTTGTTGCAGATTTTAAATCCTGTTATTTTGCTAAGCTCTTCCTGTTTGCGTCTGGGCATATTCTTTGTTAATATCATTGTTTTATTCTTGTTTAGTTTGAAGCCCGCCACTTCTCCGAACTCTTCTATTTTATTTAGCCACTTTTGCACATTCTTGATGGGATCTTCTATTATACAGATGACATCATCTGCGAACGCTTTTGTCTTATTATTTATTTATTTATTTATTTCTTGCATTTATTAACCGCCCCTCTCAGCCCGGAGGCGACTCGGGGCGGTGAACAACAACAACAAGAAGACAATGTACAGTAAATAAAGACAATACAAACCAGACGAATACAACATGACATATACTTATACTAAAAATCCGCTTCGTCAAGTCCTGGGGTCATAGCCAAAAATTCGTAGTCCTAGTTCATTCCTTTGTCAATTTAACTACACTCAATTGAAGGCCTGTTCGAAGAGCCATGTTTTTAGGCCCCTACGAAAGGCCATCAAGGAGGGCGCCTGTCTAACTTCAGCAGGGAGAGTGTTCCACAGCCGGGGGGCCACCACCGAGAAGGCCCTCTCTCTCGTCCCCGCCAGACGTGCCTGTGAGGCAGGCGGGATCGAGAGAAGGGCCTCCCCAGATGATCTCAAGGCCCTCGTGGGCTCATAGGCCGAGATGCGGTCCGAAAGGTATTTTGGGCCGGAACCGTTTAGGGCTTTGTAGGATAACACCAGCACCTTGAATTGGGCCCGGTAGCAGATTGGCAGCCAGTGGAGCTGGGACAACAAGGGCGTTGTATGCTCCCTGCGTCCCGCTCCCGTTAGTAACATGGCTGCCGCGCGCTGGACTAGCTGAAGCTTCCGGGCCGTTTTCAAGGGCAGCCCCACGTAGAGAGCGTTGCAGTAGTCGAGGCGGGATGTGACCAAAGCGTGTACCACCGTGGCCAAGTCAGACTTCCCAAGATACGGGCGCAGCTGGCGCACAAGCCGAAGCTGTGCAAATGCTCCCCTGGTCACCGCTGAAACCTGGGGCTCCAGGCTCAGCGATGAGTCCAGGGTCACACCCAAGCTGCGAACCTGCGCCTTCAAGGGGAGTGCGACCCCGTCCAGCACAGGCTGTAACCCTATACCCTGTTCGGCCTTGCGACTGACCAGGAGTACCTCTGTCTTGTCTGGATTTAATTTCAGTTTGTTCGCCCTCATCCCGACCATTACAGCGGCCAGGCACCGGTTCAGGACCTCGACAGCCTCCTTAGTAGCAGGTGGAAAGGAGTGACAGAGTTGGACATCATCTGCGTACAGATGACACCGCACCCCGAAACTCCGGATGATCTCACCCAGCGGCTTCATGTAGATGTTAAACAGCATGGGGGACAAGATGGAACCCTGAGGAACGCCACAGATCAACGGCTGCGGCGTTGAACAGGAGTCCCCCAATAACACCTTCTGAGAGCGACCCTCCAGAAATGACCGGAGCCACTGCAGAGCAGTGCCCCCAAGACCCATCTCTGCAAGGCGTCCCAGAAGAATACCGTGGTCGACGGTATCGAAGGCCGCTGAGAGGTCCAGGAGCACCAACAGGGACACACTCCCCCTGTCTAGCTCCCGGCGCAGATCATCCACTAAGGCGACCAAGACCGTCTCGGTACCATGTCCCGGTCTGAAACCAGACTGTGCCGGATCCAGATAATCCGTGTCTCCCAAGAATACCTGGAGTTGTGAGGCCACCACGCTTTCCATGACTTTGCCCAAAAAGGGGAGATTGGAAACAGGCCGAAAGTTGTCAAATTTGGTGGGGTCCAGTGATGGTTTCTTCAACAGCGGCTTTATAATAGCCTGTTTTAGGCTCGCTGGAATCTTGCCTTCCCGAAGGGAGGCATTAACCACCACCGTTACCCACTCGGCCAATCCCCCTCTGGCCTCCTTAAGAAGCCAGGATGGGCAGGGGTCTAGGATGGACGTGGTGGGTCTCATTCCTCCAAGTATCTTGTCCACATCCTCGGGTTTCACAAGCTGAAAAGAATCCAACAAACACTGACAAGCAGGTGCTTGAGTCACATCCACAGAGACTGCATCTAATGTGGCGTCCAGCCCAGAACGGATCAAAGCGACTTTGTCTGCAAAGAACCGAGCAAATGCTTCGCAGCGGGCTGCCGAGTTGTCAGGGCTCCCACCCATGGGGGGAGTTAAAAGACCTCTGACAACCCGGAACAACTCCGCCGGACGGTTTTTTGCAGACGCAATAGTGGCCGCAAAGAAAGTTTTCTTTGCGGCTTTTATTGCCGCGGCATATGCCCTCAAAAAGGACACAAACCGTGTTCGGTTTGGCTCGCTTGGGTCCGATCGCCACACGCTCTCTAGAACCCTCTTCCTTCGCTTCATCGCTGCCAGCTCCTCAGTGAACCAAGGGGCTGGTTTAGCTCGGTTACTTGAGAGGGGACGTTCCGGAGCGATCTTGTCAATAGCCCTGGTCATCTCCCCATTCCAGAGAGCGACCAAGGCCTCGACATGGTCACCTACCGAGGAGGCGGGAAAATCCCCAAGAGCCGTCAGGAATCCATTCGGATCCATAAGCCTCCTGGGGCGGACCATCTTAATGGGTCCTCCACCCTTGCGGAGGTTAGGGGGCGCAGTGAGCCTAAATCTAATCAGGAAGTGGTCGGTCCATGGCAACGGAGAGATGGACAACTCCTCCACACCGCCACCCTGCTCCCATCCCTGTACTCTTGGTTTGCCACCTTCAGTCCTATAACTCCTTTGTCCCCCCTTATCGATCTCAGTAGGGTTTCTAATGATAAAATAAACAAGAGAGGGGAAAGTGGGCATCCCTGTCTGGATCCCTTAGTAATAGGGAATCTTTCAGTCCTTTGATTATTAATTTGTAGTCTGGCAGTTTGTTCTGTATATATTGCGTGAATTGCATTTGTGAAGCAGAAACCTATATCTAGTTCTTGTAATAATGTTTTTAAAAAATTCCAATGTAAGCTATCAAAAGCTTTCTCCGCGTCCAAGGAGAGCCAAGCTACTTCTTTCTGGATGTTTATATCATAGTATTCTATGGTGTTTATGATTGATCTTATGTTGTCCTTAACTCCTCTTTGTGGTAAAAAGCCTGCTTGGTCGTCCCCAACCCAGTCCTTTAAGAAGCTTTTGAGTCTTTTGGCTAAGATATTTGTATAGATTTTGTAATCAGTATTTAGTAGGGAAATTGGTCTGTAGTTGTGCATTTCCTGTAGATCAGAGTTCTCTTTACCGATTAATACTATGTCCGCTTCCTTCCACGTATCTGGTATTTTACCTTCTTGCAGTGCTATGTTCATTATTTTTCTTAAGAAGGGAGTAAGTTCTTCTTTCATTGTTTTGTAGAAGGTTGCGGAATATCCATCTGGTCCTGGTGCTTTGCTTGGATTTAGGCTTGCTATTGCATCCCAGATTTCCTGTGATGTAATCTCTCTGTTAAGTTGTTCTCTTTGAGTTTCGGTTATTTTTTCTAATTTCAGTCTGGATATGTATTGGGTGATTTTTTCTTCCGGTATCTCTTCCTTCGTATATATTTTTTCATAGTATTTTTTAAATTCCTCTTGTATTTCCTTGTCTGTGGTGAGGTAAGTTTCTCCTTCTTTAATTCTTGTTATATGTTGGTTCTGTTTCTTTTTCCTTATCATCCTGGCCATCCATTTTCCCGGTTTGTTTGCTTCCTCAAATTCTTTTTGTCTGATATATTTATATTTTTTGGCAATTTGTTCCAATTCCAGTTGGTGTTTTCTGCTTTTCAGTATTTTCAATTTTTTTAAAGGAGATTGGTTCTTTGGATTTTTCTTAAGGTCCTTTTCGTTTTCTTCTATCTGATGTTCAATTTCCTTTAATTCTCTACTTCTTCTTTTGTTTTTGATAGCATTTTGCTTTATTAAATTGCCTCTTGTTACTGCCTTCATTGTGTCCCATATTATTTGTGGGGTAACATCTTCTGTGTCGTTAATCGCGAAAAAGTTTTTGATTAGTTCTTTATTCATCTTGATATCCTCTTCGGTTTTTAATAAATTTTCATTGAGTCGCCACTTTCTGTGGCCTTGTTTTTGAGAAAGTAATAATATTATTGGACAGTGGTCTGATGTATCTCTTGCCATAATTTTTATCTTTTGTATTTTAGTAGTTAATGTCTTCGAGAGCCAAATCATGTCAATTCTACTCCACGTTTTGTGGCGTGCAGAGTAGAATGTGTATTCCTTATCTTTTGGGTGGCAGTGTCTCCAAGCGTCTTGGAGGTCGAATTCTGTTTTGAAGTTTTGGAAGGTTTTGGGGAGAATGGGATTGTGTGTTCTTTTGCCCTTACTTCTGGTTTCACTCTTATCTAGATCTTTATCTAATACCCCGTTGTAGTCCCCCACGATTATTAAGTTGTCATGTTCGATTTTTTGAATGTTTTCTTTTAGGTATTCTATAAATTTGGTCTTGGGCCCGTTAGGGGCATATATGTTACAGATCAATGTTTTTTTCCCCTCTATGTCTATCATTATTGCGACAACTCTTCCTTCCTTATCTTTAAACATAAGTTCTGCTGCAATTTTCCCCTTGACATATAATACTACCCCCCTTTTTTTTGTCTCATAAGATGAATAATATTCTTTACCCAATTTTTTCTGGACCAGGAGCGCTACGTGTTTGTGCGAGATATGAGTCTCTTGTAAGGCTATTATTTGACAATTTTCTTTATTTATTTGATAAAAAATTTTCCTTCTTTTATTAGGGCAATTGAGGCCATTTACATTTAGGGAATATATTTTTAAATCTTGGTTATACATCATCATGTTTGTTTTCTGTTTCTCTTTCCTCCTCCTCGAGTTCTCCTGCTTCTCTTCCCTCTCTTTGTGCTATTGTCTGGGTCGGTCTGTATTCCTCATCATCTGTGGACGGTGGTCTTGCTCTTTTATTTGCTTTGCCTTTCTTTTCCAAGGTTTCTTGAGATTCCCCACCGTAATCCTTTCTGAGCATGTTGTAAAATTCTTTAGCTTTACCCTCACTTTTGATCCAGTGTTTTCTCTCCTTATAGGTGATCATAAGGCCTTCTGTTTTCTCCCACCTGAATCTTATCTTTGATTTTGTTAATTCTTGGGTCAGGAATAAGTATTTCTTTCTGCGATTCAATATTGATTGTGGAATTTCCTTTAGTACTATGATCTTCTTCCCTTCCAGTATTATTGGTGTCTTGTTTGCTTGGCTGAGGACCTCGTCTCTTGTACATTTACGTGTGAAACATACAATTACGTCCCTAGCTAGTTTGTTTTGTTTAGCATAGCTGGACTGAACCCTGTAGATTCGGTCCACTTCTTTCCCCATCGTCTCCTCTTGTGTGTTTAGTAATTTCGCTAGGATGCTGGTCATTTTTAATCTTAAATCTTCTTCTGTTTCTTCTTGTAGATTTCTGAATCTGAGGAGATTTTCTAACTCTTTTTGCTGGAGTCTCTCAACTTCCTTTTCCAGTTTTTCATTTTGATTGGATATAGTTTCTATATTGCTTTGAATTTTCTTTTGTGTTTTCCCTATTGCGTTGTTTTCTATTTTTAGGGCTTTGATTTCGCTACAAGCCTCTACTAGGTCCTTTTTCATTTGACCGATATCTTCTTTAAGTTCTTTCCTTATCATATCCAGTTGTGTTTGGTGTTTTATTTGTCTCTCTGTTATTGTCTTTAGTTCTTTTTGGTTCGCTTCTTGATTTTCTGTAATCTTCTCTGTAATTTTCTGTAGTTCTTTCCATATATCTTTCATATTTACTTCTTCCTGTCCCGAGCCTCTTCTTCCTGTGCTTTTTAATTCTTTAATTTCTTTTTCCATCTTTGCTTTTTGTGAGGTCATTATTTTGGTTTTTTGGCCTTCTGTATGCCCTTTTTTGCTGTTTGCTGTTCTCCCTCAAATTATCAATTCCCAGAGAGAGGGATTAGACAGGATAAATAAACATTGGGAGTTAACTGCTATATATTTAATACCTTAAGAATATATCACCCATTAATAGTTACAGCCTTGTTTGCGACACTATTTTTAGCTTTGTTTTCCTTACTCTTAACCTTCTATGATGGATCCTGCCCAACTCGGAGCCTTGATCCTTGATCCTTAAAGGAGGGTCCTAGCGTCTCTGTGGTCCCCCTTTCCTGTTCCCTAGCTCTTGTTCTTGTCCTCTTTGACCTCTATATTTTCCGCCCTTTTCTTCTGTTTTATCTGACCTCTCGGGCCTTCGAGCCCTTCCTTCCCTACTCTTTCCGGGTTTAACCCTCTTAGCCCCCTTGTATAGTTGTTAAACTAAAAATCAGTCAATTTAGTTACCATTAGCTGCTTCTCCACACTGTCCCTTCCCGTTCCGCTGCTCTGCCTGGTTCCCCTCTCGTATCCTCTATGGGATCGCAAAATCTTCAGTATTCTTCTTCCTTCTTCATTCGTTAGGTCGCTGTTCTGGTCTTTAATCTAGTCCCTGGTTTGGTCCCTTGTTTCTTCTTGTTCCCCTTTACTTCTCTTCTCTTCTCTTCTCTTCTCTTCTCTTCTCTCCTCTCTCTCCTTCTTTCCGACCTTTCCGGTTGCTTGCGCCACTTCCACCGCGTTGCGTCGCGTCCTTGCGTCGCTGCGTAACTTCCACCGCCTCGTTCCTTCTTGGCGCGCTTGGCTCCGTTGGCTCCTCCCTCTTTCCTCCCTCGCGAGGGCCTTTGTTGGTCTCCTCGCGGGTATGGGAGGCCCGGGTGGTCTCCTCTCGTGACTATCTCCTCGTGTAGCCGTTCCGCAGGTGGGCTCCTCGCGGGTAATGGGGGGGGTTCGGGAGATTCTCCTCCTCGTCTGGGGGCCTCTCGAGTAGCTGCTCCGCGTCTCTCCGCGTCCCTCCAGTCCCCTCTCGGTCTCACCTTCCCGGTGGTTTCACAAGTTGTCCCCACTGGCTAGTCGGCTAGTCGGTGGTCAAAAGGTTGAACAAGAGTTGCTTGACTGCTTGACTGCCCCGTGTCGATCAATCTCTTTGGTCTCTGATACCCAGATTGCTGGTTAGGCTGTTCTCGCTGGCTAAGTTGTTGTTGTTTCTTGTTTCTTGCTTTCTTGTTGTTGCTTCTCTTTCTGTTGTCATTCAAAAGATTCTATTGTCGTTCAAAAGGTTCAGAGGGTCAAAAGCACGTTTCAATAAAACGTAGCTCAGATGCCTTAGCCTATTTTCCTCAGTCAATCCCTTCTAAGTCTTGAACGCTGCTCCTCGCAAGCCTCTTCTGTTGCGCCGCCACGTTGTGGTAGCCCAACCCTCAGTTGTTTCTTTGTTGCTTGCTTGTGCCTTTGTCTCGAGTCTTTCAGGCCTTCAGAGGGGGTGCCCCCATCTCCTGCTCAGCGGGAAACAAATGTCCTCCTTTCGGGGCCTTCGCCCCAGATCCTTGTCAGTTCCCTTAGTGATATTGCGGTAGTTGGCAGTTAGTACGGACCATTCGGTCCGTTTCTCATGTGGTCACTCGCGCACCCACAGTCCCTGACTGGGACCCACCGGGTTCTAGCGTACCCCTCTGTATCCATCCACAGAGGGAGGGGAGGCAAGCTCAACCCAGTAACTCACTATGAGTTGCAGGTAGACGCCCGGAGCTCGAGCTACCTGCGTCCTGGCATTTCGTTTTTCCTGCCTAAGTGGAGTCTCTTGCATTTGTCACTGTTGAACTTCATTTTGTTAGTTTTGGCCCATCTCTCTAATCTGTCAAGATCGTTTTGAATCCTGCTCCTGTCCTCTGGAGTGTTGGCTATCCCTCCCAATTTGGTGTCATCTGCAAACTTGATGATCCTGCCTTCTAACCCTTCATCTAAGTCATTAATAAAGATGTTGAACAGGACCGGGCCCAGGACGGAACCCTGCGGCACTCCACTTGTCACTTCTTTCCAAGATGAAGAGGAAGCATTAGTGAGCACCCTCTGTGTTCGTCCACTTAACCAATTACAGATCCACCTCACCGTAGTTTTGCCTAGCCCACATTGGGCTAGTTTCCTTGCCAGAAGGTCATGGGGGACCTTGTCGAAGGCCTTACTGAAATCCAGGTACGCTACATCCACGGCATTTCCCGCATCTACCCAGCTTGTAACTCTATCGGAAAAAGAGATCAGATTAGTCTGGCATGACTTGTTTTTGATAAATCCATGTTGACTATTAGCGATGACTGAATTTGTTTCTAAGTGTTTGCAGACCACTTCCTTAACAATCTTTCGCAGAATCTTGCCTGGTATCAACGTGAGGCTGACTGAACGGTAATTGTTTGGGTCATCCTTTTTTCCCTTCTTGAAGATTGGGACCACATTGGCCCTCCTCCAATCTGCTAGTCAGGAGGAAGACTGCTAGTTTCCTGAGGGAGTTAAGAGTTTTATTGGAAACCAAGTACTGAACTGATTTAAAGAAACCAAATAAGCTTTATCTCATTCTTACAATCGCTATGCTTAAGTGCCTGTTTTTGAGAACTACATAAATAAACATCTTTGTTCCTTGTTAACAAACATTTGCCTCAGTGTGCCTCTGTGTGAAGAAGTGTCCATTACAAGTTAGGGAGACAGAGTTTCCATATTGGTGGCAGCAACTACTTAGAAGAATCTCAATAATATCCACCTCAGTGTTCTGCACCCTGAGTTCAAATTCAGCACAATCCAGTTTACTTCCAATACACTGGACAAATAATATCTAAAACCCCTTTTAGTCTTTGGTGGTAGCCTGATTCAATAGTACAATCTCCTAAGAATATCGTTAATAAGTGGCAGTGGCCTGAAAATTATTTTTGTCTTTATCAGATCCAAGTTAATTGCCCAAAGTCTTTACATATATTGGTGGCCACCATTCTGGACTGTTAGTTAGAAAAAAAATCTTTACATATTTGGTGGCAGTGGTGGGATGGCTGAATAAAGGGTCCCCCCTGCCAGAAGATTGTTTGAGTTAATTAATCAAATAAAAAAAATCTGTCTTTACATAATGCAATGTATTTTTCTGTGCTATATTTCCTTTGCATATTGAGCCCCTCCCCCCAAAATGAGATTAGAGGTACCTATGTTGCTGCTTATGATGTTTGCTTTTATTGTTTATGATGTTGTTGTTTTTATGCTTTTTTATATTTCGTTGTTCGGTTGTTAATTGTATGTTGTCTGGGCATGGCCCCATGTAAGCTGCCCTGAGTCCCTTCGGGGAGATAGAGATGGAGGCGGGGTAGAAAAATAAAGTAGTTGTTGTTGTTGTTGTTGTTGTTATTATTATTATTATTATTATTATTATTATTATTGGTTAGGACTGGTCCCCATGTAAGGCACCCTGAGTTCCTTTGGGGAGATGGTCGTGGCATATAAGAATAAAGTTGTTGTTGTTGTTGTTGTTGTTGTTGTTGTTGTTGTTAGATTTCTCTCACCACCAGTTGTCTCACCCTTGTTCTTAACTATGAGTCATTTGTAAGTTGGATGTTTGTAACTCAGGGAGTTCTTGTATATAATAAATTACATAAAATGTGTGTTTTTCATTCTTAGAGAATGGAAAAAATAATCTTGCCATTATTCTACAGCTAGTTATATACAACCAAGGGTTAATTTACACCAGAGGTCCTCAAACTTTTTAAACAGAGGGCCAGATCACAATCCCTCAAACTGTTGAAGGGCCGGATTATAATTTTAAAAAAATCATGAATTAATTCCTATGCACACTGCACATATCTTATTTGTGATTTGAAAAAAACACTTAAAAATAATACAATAATTAAAATGAAGAACAATTTTAACAAGTATAAACTTATTAGGATTTCAATGGGAAGTGTGGGCCTGCTTTTGATTGATAAGATAGGATTGCTGCTGCTGCTGCTGTTATTGTTGTTGTTGTTGTTGTTGTTGTTGTTGTGTGCTTTCAAGGAGTTTCAGACTTAGGTTGACCCTGAGTGAGGGTCGGGTAAATGACTTTGGAGGGCCATATCTGGCCCATGAGCCTTAGTTTAAGGACCCCTGATCTGCACTGTAGAGTTGTCACCACTTCAAATGCCATGACTTGATACTATGGAAACTCTTTTCTAGTTTGGATTTTCTAGTTTGCTGCAGATCAGCAGAGAAGGTGAAAGCTACAATTCCAATCATTTTATAGTATTGAGCCATGACAGTTAAAGTGAGGCAAACTGCATTAATACTACAGCACAGATGCACTATAAGTCATGACTCCTGTCCCAGCCTCCCTTCAACTGTGGTCAACCAGGCATTGTGACAAGGGTCCTGCTTCTTTATCAAAGCATCACTCATGGATGGCAAGAGACTGGAACAGACTTCTTCCTTGCTTCCTGATTGACATCTTATTCTTGAAATGTTCCTGTAGGTGAGTCACTCTAGAAGCAACATTTTCCCCCATTTTGTTTTGCTTTTTATTTCTTTAGATCAAACCAAGTTGTCTCAACTCCTATCCCTCTGCTCAGGTTACTTGACTGCTGCTCAAGCTTATAATTTCCTCTTCATCCTTTGTCACCTCCACTTTCATTTTCCTCTTCACGCCGAAAGCCACGTCTTGCCATATAGCCTTGTGGCTCACAGGTCTTAATCAGGTTACTTTTGTTTCTTTTTCTGGGAAAAGTGTACCTTTCTGAAACATCTTCTTTATATTACCGGTGACATTATTCCAGTTCTAAATGGACAGGCACCTAATTGAGGTTGCTGTTAGAGAGAACGGATATTAGGATATTACTTTTGCACTATTTATATTTACAGATTGGAATATGGAATACATTAGTAAGCTAATAATAAATGGAGAGAAGTTCTTACTGAGCAGGAATGAATCAGTTGAAATCTATATATGTCTCTCTCTCCAAGCCCCCCCCCCCCCCGGCTCAATTCTACACATGTTGAATCGTGTTTCAAAAAATGCATAGGGACAACAATAGCATACTCTCCAACTTGTCCAATTTGATATGGATCATCACAATTAATTCTATGCTGTTCCACTGTCAGCTCTTTCTAAAATGTCCTAGTTTCTCTTTCATCCTCCTACTTTTCCCCTTGTCCTTATCCCCCCTTATTGGTTCAGATTTAATTTGATCTGAAAAAGTAATGGTTGTTGTTGTTGTTCATTTGTTCAGTCATTTCCGACTCTTCATGACTTCATAGACCAGTCCACGTGAGAGCTCCCTGTCGGTCGTCGCCACCCCCAGCTCCTTCAAGGTCAATCCAGTCACTTCAAGGATACCATCCATCCATCTTGCCCTTGGTTGGCCCCTCTTCCTTTTTCCTTCCAAATTCCCCAGCATCATTGTCATCTCTATTTTATTTATTTATTTATTTATTTATTTGGGGTGCTTCTACTCCGCCCTTCTCAACCCCCTAGGGGGGACTCAGGGCGGCTTACAAAAGGCACAATTCGATGCCCAACAATTCACAAAATACAATGTACAAATTACAGTATAGCGTTAACAATTATGACTAGTTAAAACAATCAAAAACAATACAATAGCAGCAATAAAATCATCTTGTGGTCAATGTTCGCCAATTCATAAATCCATAATCCATCTAGCATTGTCATTGTCCTTTCCTACTCTGGTCGTCATTGTCTTTGTCTCGGTGATTGTCCAGGGAGCAATCACCGAGAAGGGACAGGGCCTTCTCGGTGATTGCTCCCCGGCTATGGAACTCCCTTCCTTGTGAGATCAGGTTGGCCCCCTCCCTCCTGTCGTTTAGAAGAATGGTAAAAACTTGGCTGTGGGACCAAGTTTTCAGGACAGGGCAATGAAGCAATAATGGGAAAGATGACAGGGCCAATTGGATTTGATGCGGATGGCTAGGACGGTTTTAAATTGTGTTATTTGAAATGGTGTATTTTAATATTTAGATAAATGTTTTTTAATGTTTATGTATTGTACCCAGGCATTGAATGTTTGCCATGTATATGTTGTGCTCCACTCTGAGTCCCCTTCGGGGTGAGAAGGGCGGAATATAAGTGTTTTAAATAAATAATAATAAATAAGATCCTTTCCCTTTGTGGTTGCCCATCAGAGTATAACTCATCATAGCAACCAGACCATGTGTTCTCCAGATGTATGTGATCATGGCTGATAAATGAATGTCTCTTAGCTAAATTTCTATCATTTAGAAAAATGTGTAACTTCCACAGTCATTGTAAGTGCCAGTCTAGCACCAGAAGATTCCCTTCTCCGACTGTTCTCCGTGATTCTATGATTTCCCCCCAATTTTCCACCTTCGTTCCCGACAAAATGGAAACACCCTTCCCCCCACTTTTTTGTCTTTTTGAAAAACCACTTTGAAATCAATAAAGCATAAAAATGTAGGAACACACGCTTTGGTTCATCAGTTGCAGAAAATAGGATTTTCTGCTTTAAGAAAATGAGATCTTGTACTCACAATTCCCTCTAGCATAGAAGCAATACCTTCCCATTTTGGTGTTAGGCAGAGCCAAGCCCACAAAACCACAGCCATTTCACTCAGAAGTCAAGCTATGTTTTGCATGATCAAGGAGTAGATAAAATCAAAAGCAGAGACAGGAAAGAAGAAATCAAATTTTAAACAGCCTCGTGTTTGCCCAGAAGCAAAGTAGAAAGTCTGATTAATCCCTTGCTTATTATATTGTTTATATTCTGGCAATATGTAGGCAGCGTTGAACTCAAACAGTGGGGAGGGGATCTCACTGTTGTAGCAACCCAGATGCCAGCTTTCAAAGCCTGACCTCAATTGAACTGAAAATCTTATTTGCATGTACCTGATCCATTGAGTAGCTCAAAATGTTGTCCGTGACGATCCATGTAACTTTGCTGAACTTTACAGCACATATCTTAGATGGGTTTCTTTCAAATAATTGATGCCTAAAACAAGATCTGGATCTAGGCAGAAAAAATAATTTTAAAAAATGAAATGCAAAGATACAGAATGGGGGACAATACCTGGCTCGAGAGCAGTATGTGTGACAAAGATCTTGGAGTCCTCGTGGACAACAAGTAAACATGAGCCAACAATGTGATGCGGCGGAAAAAAAGCCAATGGGATTTTGGCCTGCATCAATAGGAGTCTAGTGTCTAGATCATGGGAAGTCCACAAGCTCTTCATAGGGCTTGTTCTCCAGACCTTTGATCATTTTAGACACCCTCCTCTGGACACATTCCAGCTTGTCAATATCTCCCTTCAATTGTGGTGCCCAGAATTGGATACAATATTCCAGATGTGGTCTGACCAAGGCAGAATAGAGCATGGTCAGACCACGCCTGGAATATTGTGTCACATTCTTGGAACTACAATTGAAGGGAGATATTGACAAGCTGGAATGTGTCCAGAGGAAGGCGACTAAAATGATCAAGGGTCTGGAGAACAAGCCCTATGAGGAGCGGTTTAAGAGCTGGACATGTTTAGCCTGAAGAAGAGAAGGCTGAGAGGAGACATGATGAGGACCATGTATAAATATGTGAGGGGAAATCATAGGGAGGAAGGAGCAAGCTTGTTTTCTGCTTCCCTGGAGACTAGGACGTGGAACAGTGGCTTCAAACTACAAGAAAGGAGATTCCATCTGAACATTAGGAAAAATTTCCTGACTGTGAGAACTGTTCAGCAGTGGAACTCTCTGCCCCGGAGTGTGGTGGAGGCTCCTTCTTTGTAAGTTTTTATACAGAGGCTTTATGACCATCTGTTAGGAGTGCTTTGAATTCAACTTTCCTGCTTCTTGGCAGGGAGTTGGACTGGATGGCCCACGAGGTCTCTTCCAACTCTAAGATTCTATTATTTTAGATGCTGTGCATCTCTGCCTTAGATCACTAGTGTTGGTCCTCTCCTTGAACATGCTGATATCACCACTCAATACTACTGTATTATTATGATCTACCTTAGTGTTTCTCAACCTGGGGGTCAGGACCCCTGAGGGGGTCGCGAGGGTATGCCTGAGGGGTCTCCAAAGAGCACCAGAACACAGTATTTTCTATTGGTCGTGTGGGAAGTTTGGACCAGTTCTATTGTTGGTTAGTGCCAAGCCTTTGGGAAGGAGAAAAGGAAACTGGTGATAAAGTAATGGTGCCAGCCATGTTCTGCTGTCCATAGCAAACTCTAAATCAGTGTTTCTCAACCTGGGGGTCGGGACCAATATGGGGTCACAAGGGGGCGTCAGAGGGGTCGCCAAAGATCATCAGAAAACACAGTATTTTCTGTTGGTCATGGGAGTTCTGTGTGGGAAGTTTGGACGAATTCTGTCGTTGGTGGGGTTCAGAATGCTCTTTGATTGTAGGTGAACTATAATTCCCAACAACTACAACTCCCAAATATCACATTTGGGTATATTGAGTATTTGTGCCAAGTTTGCTCTAGATCCATCATTGTTTGAGTCCACAATGCTCTCTGGATGTAGGTGAACTACAACTCCAAGACTCAAGGTCAATGCCCACCAAACCCTTCCAGTATTTTCTATTCGTCATGGGAGATCTGTGTGGCAAGTTTAGTTCAATTACATTGTTGGTGGAGTTCAGAATGCTCTTTGATTGTAAGTGAACTATAAATCCCAGCAACTACAACTCCCAAATGGCAAAAGAAATCCCCTGAAACCCCACCAGTGTTCAAATTTGGGTGTATCGGGTATTTGTGCCAAATTTGGTCCAGTGATTGAAAATATATCCTGCATATCAGATATTTACATTACGATTCATAACAGTATCAACATTACAGTTGTGAAGTAGCAACAAAAATAATATTATGGTTGGAGGTCACCACAACATGAGGAACTGTATTAAGGGGTCACGGCATTAGGAAGGTTGAGAACCACTGATCTAGCTCATTTCTCTTGAGGCAACTCGATTTTGAAGCTATTTCCAAAGGCCAGTGAGGGCAAAGAGTGGCTAGAGTGTTTAAACCACTGGTAATAATATCTGAGTGGAAATCCACAGCTAGTCAGGAAGTTGTGTGACTGTGACTCTAACCAGCCTAAAAGACAGAACAGATATATGGATAAATAATCCATCTAGAAGCTAAAAATTGAATGCATTATACAGCAATGTTCAATTTCAACAATTCTGGGGGCTAATTCTTTACCCTGAAGAGAAACAGAATGAGTAGCCTTTGGAAGACTGAACTTTGACATGTAACTAATTCCAACCTTTTGTGCCTGTTATCAATTTTGGGTTATTTTATTTGTCATGTCATCAGCAACCAGACATTTGTATTACATTTTTTTACAAAAACAAACAGACAGACAAAACACAGAATTTGCAAGCTTGGTAGTTGATTAAATGTCCTTTGACCAGTATCTGGCCACTTGGAGTGCTTCTGTTGTTGCCGCAAGGAGGTCCTCCATTGTGCATGTAGCAGGGCTCAGGTTGCATCGCAGCAGGTGGTGTGTAGTTTGCTCTTCTCCACACTCGCATGTCGTGGATTCCACTTTGTAGCCCCATTTGAGATTGGCTCTGCATCTCGTGGTGCCAGAGCGCAGTCTGTTCAGCGCCTTCCAAGTCGCCCAGTCTTCTGTGTGCCCAGGGGGGAGTCTCTCATTTGGTATCAGCCATTGATTGAGGTTCTGGGTTTGAGCCTGCCACTTTTGGACTCTCGCTTGCTGGGGTGTTCCAGCGAGTGTCTTAGAAAACTATGTCTTGATTTAAGTCATTGACGTGCTGACTGATACCCAAACAAAGGATGGGCTGGAGGCAGGCATGTAGCCGGGGAGGGGGGGTCTTGGGGGGCTTCACCCCCCCCCCCCAAATTCTCATGGTGGTCCGCGAGAAAGGCCTTACTGGTACATTATTTAAACTGTTATGTTTATTCATATCATGATCTGATCACCATGCTCAATATATCCCATATGCATGGGGGTATTGGGGTAACGATACAAAAGGTTTGCTAGGGTAGACCCTCTTTAACTCAGACTCAGCCCCCCCCCCCCCCCCCCACCCCCCCGCCCCCCCCCCACCCATCCCCCCCCCCCCCCCCCCCCCCCCCCGAAACAAAATCCTGGCTACGGGCCTGGCTGGAGATGTCACTGCCTTGGTCCGACTCCTTTCACTATTGGCTGCTACTTCCCGGTGGATGTCAGGTGGTGTGATACCGGCTAGACAGTGTAATTTCTCCAGTGGTGTAGGGCGCAGACACCCCGTGATAATGCGGCATGTCTCATTAAGAGCCACATCCACTGTTTTAGTGTGGTGAGATGTGTTCCACACTGGGCATGCGTACTCAGCAGCAGAGTAGCATAGAGCAAGGGCAGATGTCTTCACTGTATCTGGTTGTGATCCCCAGGTTGTGCCAGTCAGCTTTCGTATGATATTGTTTCTAGCACCCACTTTTTGCTTGATGTTCAGAGTGCTTCTTGTAGGTAAGAGCACGGTCCAGAGTGACTCCCAGGTATTTGGGTGCGCTGCAATGCTCCAGTGGGATTCCTTCCCAGGTGATCCTCAGAGCTCGGGATGCTTGTCTGTTCTTAACGTGAAAGGCACATGTCTGTGTTTTAGATGGATTAGAGATCAGCTGGTTTTTCCTGTAATAGGGTAATTTTGGGTAATTGCATGATTTGTATGATTTTTATTTGGGTCAACAAATAGTTGCAAAGGCATAGCTAGCCTCTTATTGTTGAGGCGTCCTCTGAGTAAATATGGCCTATGAAAACATCTGGACTAGATTGTATAAATGAATCTTAAGATTTAAAATGTAACTCTCTCTTAATTCAATCTATCAGCTTTACAACTAGGAGTCCCTGGTGGTGCATTGGGTTAAACCTTTGTGCCGGCAGGACTGCTGAATGACAGGTCAGCAGTTCGAATCCGGGGAGAGCGGGTTGAGCTACCTCTGTCAGCTTTAGCTCCCCATTGGGGACATGAGAGAAACCTCCCACAAGGATGGTAAAACATCAAAACATCCAGGCGTCCCCATGGCAGTGTCCTTGCAGACAGCCAATTCTCTCACACAAGAAGCGACTTGCAGTTTCTCAAATCGTTCCTGACATGGAAAAAAAGCTTTAAAATTCATGCTTCGAGCAAACTAGGACATACTATTTTTCAAGAAGTAACAAAATGCCTTTTCTTTCATTTTCTGATCAGTGTAATATGAATGAAAACTTATTCTGACTTTTGTTCATTCCAAAGTGTCAGTTCTTCAAAGTAAAACTGCTCTTGCTTTCAATATTTGGATGAGAAAATTGTTGTGCTGACATTTCTAATCATGCTGGTGCTCTCGAAGCCATGCCTAGCTTCTCTGCATTGATTTCTATTTCTGTTGCCCAAAAATTTCTTTTCTTTTCTTTTCTTTTCTTTTCTTTTCTTTTCTTTTCTTTTCTTTTCTTTTCTTTTCTTTTCTTTTCTTTCTTTCTTTCTTTCTTTCTTTCCGTCCTTCCGTCCTTCCTTCCTTCCTTCCTTCCTTCCTTCCTAAAATGTTCCCTTCATTGTGCTTACCACATAACTACCCTTTTTTGGGTTTTTTTTTGGGGGGGGGGGTTGCTTTCAGACTTTCCCTGGAATTTACAGATAAATATATCACCGCAACTAATTTAACAGAAATACCCAAAACTCTAAAAACAAAGGAGAGTGAGAAGATTTTGAAAGCATCTGTTAGCACTTCAGAAATTTTCTTCTAGACCCTGGAAGAAGGGGCTTAATCAGATTACCTAAATATTCAATGCAGTGGCTAATATAAGAAAGATGTTAAAGCCTCAAAGCAAGATCTTTTGACTTCTGCCCCCTTCAGCTGCTCTGAAAGCAAAAGGATTTCTAGCCAAGACGGCAGTCATGAAATACCGAACAAGCATTATTCCAAAGTGTGGCATTAATAGTCAATGTTTCCAATGCACAAGCTACTAGGCTTATGCATTTCAGCTGAACCTCGATCTGTTTATGTTGCTCAAATTTCGGGGGGGACCCCAGATCCATTTTTGGCATTGAATTTTTGACATTAGCATGTTGTAAACTGCCTTGAATCTCCCTAAGGGTGAGAAAGGTGGTATATAAATAAGGTAAATAAATAAATACCAGTCATCCCCGGTGATGAAGCGTGACCACATTTCTGTGTATGAACCCACACAACCCCTTCGATCATCTGGAGAGCCCCTGCTCACGCTCCCACCTTCATCGCAGGCATGATTGGTGGGGATGAGGGAGAGGGCTTTCTCTGTGGTGGCCCCTCGACTCTGGAACTCACTCTCCAAGGACATCAGGCATGCCCCAACTCTGGCAGTCTTTAGGAGGAGCCTGAAAATGTGGTTGCTGCAGTGTGCCTTCCCAGAATAAGGAAACTCCCAGCATTATGTCCTCTAAATGCACTTTACTATGGATCTAGGAGTGTCTGCACGCCCCATCCCTCTCTGAAAACTCTATCCTAGTTCATATTTCATCTGTTCATGCTCAGCATTATTTTAAAATTTTAATTATTACATTTGGCCCAGCCATAGGTTTTTAAACGTCGCTGTGTTACTGTTAATATTTATTGCTTATTTTTTGTTATGAGTTTTTATTTTATTGTTTTGTATTATTTGTTGTTATTGCTTTTATTATTGGTGTATTGTGGGCTCGGCCTCATGTAAGCCACACCGAGTCCCTTGGGAGATGGTAGAGGGGTATAAATAAAGTATTATTATTATTATTATTATTATTATTATTATTATTATTAAACTGCTGAGCTGCTGAATTCGGCAGTTCAAATCTGGGGAGCAGAGGGAGCTCTCGCTGTTAGCCCCAGCTTCTGCCATCCTAGCAGTTTGAAAACATGCAAATGTAAGTAGGTACCACTCCAGCAGAAATGGAGATGAGCACCAACCCCCAGAGTCGGACACACTGGACTTAATGTCAGGAGAAAATATTTACCTCTATCTATCTATCTATCTATCTATCTATCTATCTATCTATCTATCTATCTATCTATCTATCTATCTCTGTGCAAAGCCATGAACCAGTTCCAGCAGTGGGATTATTGCATACATAAGCAAGCAATTTGTAGCAAGCATGGAGGAGTTGGCTGGTTTCATAAACTATCCTTGTCTGTTGGAGAAGCCAACCACATACTGCTGCATAATTTTAATTACGCAGTGTAGCGTTATTGTCGATGACGAACCTCTTTGTACATCGGAACAGACAGACTGTTTAGCTGAAAGCAGCCACAGTCAGAAACTTGACAGCAGGAATTGTGCGGTGCTGTCTGGCAGATCTTTTGCTGCAGATCATAAAGGATTAATTAAAATTGTATAAAGCTGAAAAGAGGCCCAAGGTAAACATAGAGCCAAGTGGAATTGCAGTACGCGGTATTAGTTCTATAGCTGGAGGCCTGGAAGGATCGACAGATTGCTCTTAAAACTGGGCAACACAGAACTCTAGCATAAGCATCCATTTGCCTGCCACTTACAAAAAAAACTTGGCTTAAAATTAAATCTTGGACAGATGCACACATGTTCCCTGCACCCATGTATGCACTGTCCATAATGCAATCTTGGTGATGGTTATAACCCACTAATAAACTCATACTTTCTGGCAAAGTGAAGTACTGCTTTTCCAGTTTTTGTTTATTTTCTTACTCTATTTTTTTAAATCCATCCAATAATCCATAAACTGCAATAAGAATAAATACAACCAACTCAAAGGTACTTTTTTCTTCTTCTATGGTGAAAGTCATGCAGGTCTTTGGGAAGTCATGCAGGTCTCTGTCACTCCTTTCCACCTACTACCAAGGAGGCTGTCCAGGTCCTGAACCGGTGCTTGGCCGCTGTGTCGGACTGGATGAGGGTGAACAAATTGAAACTCAATCCAGACAAGACAGAGGTACTCCTGGTCAGTCGGAAGGCCGAACAGGGTATAGGGTTACAGCCTGTGTTGGACGGGGTCGCACTCCCCCTGAAGACGCAGGTTCGCAGCTTGGGTGTGACTCTGGATTCTTCGCTAAGCTTGGAACCCCAAGTTTCAGCGGTTTCCAGAGGAGCATTTGCACAGCTTCGGCTCGTGCGCCAGCTGCGCCCGTATCTTGGGAAGTCGGACTTGGCCACGGTAGTCCACGCTCTTGTCACATCCCGCATAGATTACTGCAACGCGCTCTACGTGGGGTTGCCCTTGAAGACTGCCCGGAAGCTTCAGATGGTCCAGCGCTCGGCAGCCAGGTTGTTAACGGGAGCGGCACTCAGGGAGCACACCACTCCACTGTTGAGCCAGCTCCACTGGCTGCCAATTTGCTACCGAGCACAATTCAAGGTGCTGGCTTTAGCCTATAAAGCCCTACACGGTTCCGGCCCCACTTACCTCTCCGAACGCATCTCCTCCTACGAACCGGCGAGGATGCTAAGATCGTCCGGGGAGGCCCTGCTCTCGGTCCCGCCAGCATCACAAGTGCGGCTGGCGGGGACGAGGGACAGGGCCTTCTCGGTGGTGGCCCCTCGGCTATGGAATGCCCTACCAATGGAGATCAGGCAGGCCCCCTCGCTATTGGCGTTTAGGAGGCGGGTTAAGACGTGGCTCTTCGAACAGGCGTTCGGATAAGCATGCAATAACATCTGACTCAGAAAGACGGCATACTGAACAAGGAATGGTAAAACGACTGATGAGATTTGGATCTGATTCTATTCGAGGCGTGATGACGTTTTGTGTATTGTTTGTGGTTGTTTGTCATATATATTGTTCAATGTTGCACATTTTACTGTAAACCGCTTAGAGTCGCCGTTGGCTGATATTTGCGGTATACAAAAGGAGTAAATAAATAAATAAATAAATAAATAAGGAGAAAAGGAAACTGATGATAAAGTAATGGTGCCCGCCATGTTCTGCTGGCCATAGCAAACTCTAATCAGTGTTTCTAAACCTAGGGGTCGGGATCTTGAGGGGGCGTCAGAGGGGTTGCCAAAGATCATCAGAAAACACAGTATTTTCTGTTGGTCATGGGAGTTCTGTGTGGGAAGTTTGGACCAATTCTATCTTTGGTGGGGTTCAGAATGCTCTTTGATTGTAGGTGAACTATAAATCCCAACAACTATACCTCCCAAATGTCAAGTCTATTTTCTCCAAATTCCACCAGTGTTCACATTTGGGCATATTGAGTATTCGTGCCAAGTTTGGTCTAGATCCATCATTGTTTGAGCCCACAATGCTCTCTGGATGTAGGCGAACTACAACTCCAAAACTCAAGGTCAATGCCCACCAAACCCTTCCTGTATTTTCTGTTGGACATGGGAGTTCTGTGTGCCAAGTTTGGTTCAATTCCATCCTTGGTGGAGTTCAGAATGCTCTTTGATTGTAGGTGAACTATAAATCCCAGCAACTACAACTGCCAAATGTCAAGTCTATTTTCTCCAAACTCCACCAGTGTTCACATTTAGGCATATTGAGAATTTGTGCCAAGTTTGCAATAGTTCAATTTTGAGGTCATAATGCTAACCCAATAGCATTATGGAGAAACAAACCAAAACGAAGTCTATGCTGGCTCGGTCAATGCCCAGGATAAAAAGGACTGCGATGGATGCTGCTGATTCTGGACATCCATCAACAAGTGAGCTACAGAATCAAAATATAAATGAACAATCCCAAAAGCAGCAGAAATATACAATGCCAGAAAACAACACAGTTATTATTCTTGTTGTTATTATTATTATTAGAAACACAACAAGATGAGTCCACAGCAGACACTCTGCTGGCTGTTGAATTGAATCACACGTCGGACACTACCCAAGTGTCTAGGACTGTGTGATGTATCAGCGAATAATGTGTGCAGATCCAAGTAAGGTGTCCTTTTGCAGCTGGCAGATGGTAATTTTGTCAGCACCGATTGTGTTTAAGTGCAGGCCAAGATCTTTAGGCACTGCACCCAGTGTGCCGATCACCACTGTGACCACCTTGACTGGCTTGTGCCAGAGTCTTTGCTGTTCGATCTTTAAATCCTCATATCGTGTCAGCTTTTCCAGTTGTTTCTCTTCAATCCTGCTGTCACCTGGGATTGTGACATCGACAATCCATACTTTGTTTTTAACACGATTGTGAGGTCAGGAGTATCGTGCTCAAAACTCTGTCTGTCTGAATTCAGAAGTCCCAGAGGAGTTTGGCGTGTTCATTTTCTGTAACTTTTTCCGGCTTGTGATCCTACCAGTTCTTTGTCGCAGACAGACGGTATTTGTGGCACAAGTTCCAATGAATCATCTGAGCAATGGTGTTGTGCAATGGTATTATTATTATTATTATTATTATTATTATTATTATTATTATTATTATATTCAGTAGCACACTTAATAGAATAATAATAATAATAATAATAATAATTATTATTATTATTATTATTATTATTCGATTCAGTGCGCTACTGACATGGGAATGAGTAGCCATCACTACAAAAGCTTTCTATGGTCTCAGATGGTACCCTTCCCCCCAACTCTACACTGCCCCTTTCAAAAATGAACCTGAGAGCTTCTGAATCCAATATATTAGCAGTGAGTCAAGTATCTTCCTAGATATTGGAAGTGAGCCAAACTGGAAAAATAGTGAGAGGTAATGTGGAAATATCATCTCTCTTAACCTCTTACTGTGCATCAGAGATCCAGAAGGATATTTTCATCAGATATTCATCTGCACACATGCAGCTAGATGCTACCTGACTATCCTTACCCTCCTCTGCCCCTAAATGACCAGAAAAGTTGGTTGTATGCATGGCGATGACTGATTATGTAAAGGAGGAACTGGGTAGCTTCTTTAAAAAATATACACAGACACAATGCCTTTAAATGTGAGTGTCAGGATTCTAGTCATTACCTTGATCTTCTCATACCTTCCTAGGAAACAGAATCCTGTATTAGAATTTATTGGGAAATTGAAGGGAACAGTTTATTTATTTATTTATTTACAGTATTTATATTCTGCCCTTCTCACCCCGCAAGGGATCAGGGAGTATTACAATGTACATATTCATGGCAAACATTCAATGCCATAGACACACAACATATATAGACACACACAGAGGCTATTTAACATTCCAGCTTTTTTTGATGAGGGTATTCTGGCCACCAGAGGAGCTGTCCCTTCACCAGCCATTTGTGACACTGATGAAGTACTTCCTCATTCTTTGCATGCTTGCTGGAGATTTTTATGGCATCATAAATTAAATTAGCCTCCCTGCATACGCAGTACCTACATTTCCTACTTATTTATTTACTATATTTGTATACCGCTCTTCTCAGCCCTCAGGCGACAGATGCAACTGTCTTTCGGGCTGCAAAGGTCAACAGCAAGGTACACAAATTGGTTGGAAGCTCACTCCGACCAGGGCTGGTTTCGAACTCATGGCCTTTCGGTCAGTAGTGATCTTAATGCAGCTGACTCCCAGCCAGATGCACCACAGTCCCGATTTATTTGGGGATGGGGTGGGGGAAAACTCTGTGGTGAATTGTGCAACCCAACATAAATTCTTCATGTATCGAAGTCAGATCCAAATTCTGTTTGTTTCTGCATTCAGTGCCTCTTGATATTTAATTAGCCATTCTGATTTTATAACTATGATGTAGGGAAAATAAAAATGTGCAATTGATAATTTTGATTATTGCATGAGGGTTTTTTTTGTGTGTGAAAAAAATAGTATATATGTAGCTGCACTAGCACAAAATAACAAGGTTTGCCCATTTTCTAATTCCAAAATATCCTCAGGCACCAATCCACCTTCTACAAGAATAGCCTACAAAAACCTTCTTTTTTAAAAAAACTAGCAGTTCAATAAAAAGAGCTACAGAAAGTGTGCACAGCAGGAGAAGGGAAAGTCAGGGGTTGCTCCAGGGCAAGTCACATACATTGGCCAATGTGTGGATGTCCAAAACCTAGAATAACAAAGAACGCTGCAGGCAAGACTGAGAAGCAGTAATGACTGGGACTGTAATCAAGGGCATTGCATGCAGCAGGCTTAAGATAGGCTAGAGAACTATGGATGAGGACACTAAAAACAAACCCTGTGTGTACTAAAAAGGCAGTGTTTATTTGTTATGTCAAAACACTATTGTCAAATATTTAGATTTACTAAACCTGCCACTAAAATAGGGCAGACACCTGTCAAGGGAAGAAAGAAAAAGATAGAATCATAGAGTTGGAAGAGACCTCGTGGGCCATCCAGTACAATTCCCCTGCCAAGAAGCAGGAATATTGCATTCAAATCACCCCCGACAGATGGCTATCCAGCCTCTGTTTAAAAGCTTCCAAAGAAGAAGCCTCCACTACACTCTGAGGCAGAGAGTTCCACTACTGAACTGCTCTCACAATCAGGAAGTTCTTCCTCATGTTCAGATGTTCTTGTAGTTTGAAGGCATTGTTCCATGTCCTAGTCTCCAGGGCAACAGAAAACAAGCTTGCTCCCTCCTCCCTATGACTTCCTCTCACATATTTACTTACTTACTTACTTAGGCGATCCCTCGTTGGATGAGTAAGATGGTCTTCCATTATGTGTTTCCTTGTGGGTTCGTAGGTGGCTGTGGAGCCCTATTCTTGACCCACATCTTCTCCCACAGTGAGGGCATTGGTTTCCAGGTGGAAGGCGGTCCCGGTCGGGGTTGGCTTGACGCGCCTTCCTCCTGGCACGTTTCTCTCTTTCACCCTCCACTCGTGCCTCCTCGAATACTGCAGCACTGCTGGTCACAGCTGACCTCCAGCTGGAGCGCTCAAGGGCCAGGGCTTCCCAGTTCTCAGTGTCTATGCCAGAGTTTTTAAGGTTGGCTTTGAGCCATCTTTAAATCTCTTTTCCTGTCCACCAACATTCCGTTTTCTGTTCTTAAGTTCGGAGTAGAGCAACTGCTTTGGGAGACGGTGGTCAGGCATCCAGACAACGTGGCCGGCCCAGCGGAGTTGATGTTGGAGGACCATCGCTTCAATGCTGGTGGTCTTTGCTTCTTCCAGCACACTGACGTTTGTCCGCTTGTCTTCCCAGGAGATTTGCAGGATTTTCCGGAGGCAGCGCTGATGGAATCGTTCCAGCAGTTTATACATGGCCCTAACCATGTCTCTTCTTCAGCTTTCTCTTCTTCAGGCTAAACATGCCCAGCTCTTTAAGCCGCTCCTCATAGGACTTTTTCTCCAGACCCTTTATCATTTTAGTCTCCCTCCTCTGGACACATTCTAGCTTATTTATTTATTTATTATTTTATTTACAGTATTTATATTTTGCCCTTCTCACCCCACAGGGGTCTCAGGGCAGATTACAATGTACACATACAGGGCAAACATTCAATGCCATAGACACACAACACATATAGACAGACAGTCAGAGGCTATTTAACATTCCAATTTTCTGGCCACCAGGGGAGCTGTCGCTTCTCCGTCCAAAAAGGAACACTACCTTCATAAAATACATAAATAAATACATTTCAGATGAGTATATGAAATGTGTGGCTTGAGAGCAATACGTGTGAAAAAGATATTGGAGTCCTCATGAACAACAAGTTAAACATGAGCCAACAATGTGATGCGGTGGGGGAAAAAAGCCAATGGGATCTAGTGTCTAGATCCAGGGAAGTCATGCTACCCCTCTATTCTGCCTTGGTTAGACCACACCTGGAATACTATGTCCCATTCTGCGCACCACAATTGAAGAGGATTGTGGCACAGCTGGCTGGGAGCAGGCATGTAGCCAGGGGGGGGGGGCTCGGGGGGCTTCAGCCCCCCCCCCCGAAATTCTCATGGTGGTTCGCGAAAAGGCCTTACTGGTGCATTATTTAAACTGTTACGTTTATTCATATCATGATCTGATCACCATACTCAATATATCCCATATGCATGGGGGTATTGGGGTAATGATACAAAAGGTTTGCTAGGCTAGACCCTCTTTCACTCAGACTCAGCCCCCCCAACCCCCCCCCCAAACACCCCCCCTGAAAAAAAATTCAGCCCCCCCCCCCCGAAACGAAATTCTTCTTCGGGAAAGACAGAGCAGTAGCACCGGGACTGTGGCACAACTGGCTGGGAGTCAGCTGCATTAAGATCACTACTGACCGAAAGGTCATGAGTTCGAAGCCAGCCCAGGTCGGAGTGAGCTTCCAACCAATTTGTGTAGCTTGCTGTTGACCTTTTCAGTCCAAAAGACAGTTGCATCTGTCAAGTAAGAAATGTAGGTACCATGTATGCAGGGAGGCTAATTTAACTAATTTATGATGCTATAAAAATCTCCAGCAAGCATGCAAAGAATGAGAAAGTACTTCATCAGTGTCACAAATGGATGGTGAAGCAACAGCTCCCCTGGTGGCCAGAATACCCTCATCAAAAAGAGCTGGAATGTTAATAGCCTCTGTGTGTCGTCTATCTCTATATGGTTTGTGTCTATGGCATTGAATGTTTGCCATGTATATGTACATATGTTCTCCCCTTCAGGGTGAGAAAGGCGGGGTAAAAAAGAAGTAAGTAAATAAATAAATACACATACGTTCTTGATACACGTGATAAGATAGTGGAAGAGCATTTATGTTTTGTGTTTTTTAGTATTCCACCCTTCTCACTTGTGGGGTGAGAAGGGCGGAATATAAATACTGTAAATAAATAAATAAATAAATGCACATATCATAAATGCTCTTCCACTATCTTATCACATGTATCAAGAAAGTATGTGTATTTATTTATTTATTTACTTCTTTTTTACCCCGCCTGTGCTGTCACGCACTGGGCCTGTGAAAAGGTCTGTAGACAGGATGTGCTCTGTATGCCCAATGGGATGCCGGGGAAGCCCTATAGATTTCCCTAAACAAAGTCTTTAGAAACTTGGAAAGTTTAACAAAGTTCTTTATTAGTGCTGCTTAGGTCTTCAATAAATCAAACAAATACTTCAAGGCTTTGAATCAACTGGTGGCTTTCTTAATCTTGTCCACAAGGGGCAGGCAACTATCTTCATGAACTGTTTCTTCTCCGCCAAGGAAATCCTTGACCTCTGCCTGGGCAATCTGTTGGCGTGGGCCCCTACACCCGGTCCAAATTGCGTTATGGCTGCCGCGAGTGGTCCTTACCAAACAGAGTCCTTTTGTAGATTTCCAAAAGGAAAGAAGGTCTTCAATTCCCAGTGAGGGCTGGCTGTAAAGCTGTGGGACTGGATTCCCCCAGCAAAAGCCATGCTTCTCTGTAGAGCTGTGGGGCTGAATTCCCCCAGCAAAAGCTGTAAAAGATGAAGCTTTCTACAGGTGGAACTGATTCACGTCCTGTACGAAAGGCTTCTCTGTGTGAACTGAACTAGAGGTCCCCTTTTCCCTCCTAAACCCAGAAAAAGGGGCGGAACTAAAGAACCTAATGATGATTGATGGGTCATTGGCCCTATAATTGCAAACCAAGGGAAGCCACCTTATTGCAAAATGCATGGAACTTTGAAATACATGCAAACACTCAAAGAAAGAAAAAGAAGCTGGAGCTCCTGGTACAACTGTGCCAAAACACCGCCTTTCTCACCCAAGGGGAGTCAAGGTGGCTTACAGCTCTGGCAAGAATTCAATGCCAGTAAAAAACAACAATAAACAGTAAAAACATATTCCCACAGTTAAAACAATTAACAGTTAATTTTAAAAAACACATAAAACAGTATACAAATTAAAAACGTATAAGGTGCATAATTCCATTCATCCGATAACCTTGCTCAAATCTTTAATTCAGACCGTGTCAAAACCTGTAGTAACTTATTCTTTGAACACTTTGTGCAAAAGAGGAAGACCTTCCTGACTGTGAGAGCCGTTCAGCAGTGGAACTCTCTGCCCCGGAGTGTGGTGGAGGCTCCTTCTTTGGAAGCTTTTAAACAGAGGCTGGATGGCCATCTGTCAGGGGTGATTTGAATGCAATATTCCTGCTTCTTGGCAGAATGGGGTTGGACTGGATGGCCCATGAGGTCTCTTCCAACTCTTTGATTCTATGATTCTATGAAAGTCAAGTCTTTATAAGCCCCTGCAAATGTATGCTGGTGGTGAACATGATGAACAATGTAATATCCATTAGGAATTTGAATATGGCACATTGGTGATACATTTCTCAGTTTAAAGGCTACTGCTGTTTTGCATCAATGCACTTGTTTAATTTAAAACCAGTTCTGTTTCTATCCGCTTGTTGCGTGCAGTGAAATTCATTCTGTTTTGGAATGTCACTCAAATGTTTCCAGTCATCAGTATTCCCAAGTGAAAAACAGGCGCTGACAGGATACCTCCTGGAAATACTTCGCAGCAAAACAAAACAAAACAAAACAAAACAACCTTGTTGGTACTCCTAAACAATCTAGTGTCTTTTCAGTTGTCACTGTTGTCTAAAATCCTTGCAGCCCAAGTTGTTGAGAAATGGCATTTGTTCTTATCAAGGGAGAAGCTGTATCAGGCTGTATTACTGCAAGTAGAGCAACAAATAAGAGTTAGGTCACTCTTTTCACAGAAGTTGCTGGGGAAAACCTGGGAGTATTGTATAGCAAAGAGCCCTAGATCAGTGGCTTTCAACCTTCTTAATGCACGACCCCTTAATACTAGGCCTGTGCGATTTGGTTCGTTAATTCGTTAATTCGTTAATAATTCGTTAATTTTACCATTTCCGAAGCGATATTGAAACAAATCTCCAAACCCGGAAGGGTTTATAAATATCGAACCAGCAGCCCCCATAGTATTTACGAGCCTCCGCTCGTTTCGTTAATGGGGTGGAGGCTGCTGGAGTGCTGGTGCATGGGAGCCAATCCGGCGCTCCCAAGCAGTGCACCATGGGTCCGTGGCTGTCCCTTTTTGATTGGCCGGCGAGCCCTTTCAAAGCGGCTCCGCGCGGCCCGTAGCTTGCTGCAGAGGGCGAGGGAGTTTGCATTGGGTTGGCTTGGCAATGGCTGCCTGCTAGCAACTGGGATTGGATTCATTCCTTGCTGCTGTGAGTGCTGCTTGCTTCATTTGCTGTCTCTTGCCTGTGTTTGGTCCACATTTGGGCCATTTTTTGGTTAATTTTCCATTTTAAAATATTTTTAATATTATTTTTAATATTATTTTAATATTATTTTTAATATTATTTTTTAATATTATTTTTTAATATTATTCTTAAAAAATATTCTAAAAAAGAAAAGACTCTTCTGTTGGTGTGTGCTTTCATTTGCTGTATCCTGTCCACATTTGGGCCATTTTTTGGTTAATTTTTCATTTTAAAATATTTTTAATATTATTTTAATATTATTTTTTATATATTATTTTAATATTATTCTTAAAAAATATTCTAAAAAAGAAAAGACTCTTCTGTTGGTGTGTGCTCTCATTTGCTGTATCCTGCCTGTGTTTGGTCCACATTTGGGCCATTTTTTGGTTAATTTTCCATTTTAAAATATTTTTAATATTATTTTAATATTATTTTTAATATTATTTTAATATTATTTTTAAAAAATATTCTAAAAAAGAAAAGACTCTTCTGTTGGTGTGTGCTCTCATTTGCTGTATCCTGCCTGTGTTTGGTCCACATTTGGGCCATTTTTTGGTTAATTTTCCATTTTAAAATATTTTTTAATATTATTTTAATATTATTTTTAAATATTATTTTAATATTATTCTTAAAAAATATTCTAAAAAAGAAAAGACTTTTTTGGGGGAAAGTTTTGTAATTATTTTAAATATCGAAACAAAAAAACACCCCAATTACAAATCGATTTTAGAAACAAATTTTTTCTTGATCAAACAGGCCTACTTAATACAATTCCTCATGTTGTTGTTGCTATTTCATATCTTCAACTTTGCTACTGTTATGATGTACATATCTGATGTGCAGGGTCTATTTTCATTCACTGGACCAACTTTGACACAAATACTCGATATGCCCAAATTTGAATATTAGTGGGGTTGGGGGGGGGGGGATTGATTTTCTCATTTGGAGTTATAGCTGCTGGGATTTACAGTTCATCTACAAAAAAAGACAATTCTGAACTCCATCAACAATGGAATTGAACCAAACTTGGCACACAGAACTCCTATGACCAACAGAAAATACTAGAAGGGTTTGTGGCTGCGCACCGGGATTGTGGCGCAGCTGGCTGAGTGTCAGCTGCATTAAGATCACTCTGACCAAAAGGTAATGAGTTCGAAGCCAGCCCGGGCTGGAGTGGGTGTCCAGCCATTGTGTAGCCCGTTGTCGACCTTTGCAACCCGAAAGACGGTTGCATCTGTCAAGTAGGAAAATAAGGTACCACCTTGTGTGGGAGGCTAAATTTAACTAATTTGTGAGGCCATAAAGAAAAAAGACTCTGGGGAATGTGGAATGCGGAAGAACTTCATCGGTGTCGTTGATGGACGATGAAAAGCAGCAGCTCCCCTGGCGGCCAGAAAAAAGTTAAATAGCCTTGGTACATTTGTCTGTTAAATGTTGTTTGTCAACCTGGCATTGAATGTTTGCCATATATGTGTTTACTGTAATCCGCCCTGAGTCCCCTGCGGGGTGAGAAGGGCGGAATATAAGAACTGTAAATAAATAAATAAATAAATACATCCAGAGAGCACTGTGGACTCAAACAATGATGGATCTGGACCAAACTTGGCACTAATACTCAATATGCCCAAATGTGAACACAGATGGAGTTTGGGGAAAATAGGCCTTGGCATTTGGGAATTGTAGTTGCTGGGATTTGTAGTGCACCTACAATCAAAGAGCATTCTGAACCCCACCAACGATTGAATTGGGCCAAACTTCCCACACAGAACCCCCATAACCAACAGATGGTCTTTGATGACACCCCCTCATGACACCCTCCAGGGGTGCCGACTCCCAGATTGAGAAACATTGGGTTAAGGTGACCCCTCTGAAACCCCCTCACTACCCCCCCCCCCCGAGGTTCTGACCCCTAGGTTAAGAAACACTGCCCTAGATTATTCCATGCATGTAACCTTCCCCTGCCTTTTAACTAACCAGACATCCTTGGTAGTTTGTTTTCATCTCAAAATTTTGGATAATTTGGATAGAAAAGCAAGAAAACTCATGACCCAAAATGCAGATTGTGCAAAGAAGCTGATGAAACCATGGATCATATCCTCAGCTGTTGCAAGAAAATCCCACAGACGGACTACAAACAAAGGCACAACTCTGTGTCTCAAACCTGCAAAGGTTGTAGAAAATGAACACGCAAAAATATTGTGGGACTTTCAAATCCAGACTGACAAAGTTTTGGAACACAATACACCAAACATCATGATTGTGGAAAAGAAAAAAGTTTAGCTTATTGATGTTGCCATGCCAGGTGACAGTCGCATTGAGGAAAAACAAGAGGAAAACTCAGCCATTATCCGGACCTCAAAACTGAACTGCAAAGGCTCTGGCACAAACCAGTACAGGTGGTCCCAGTGGTCAATGTGTCTAATTTGGGGGGGGGGGGGGTAAGGCATTCCAGAGCTGAGGCACCACTACCAAGAAGGCCCTTTCCTCATTTCCACCAGCTACGCTTGTGAGGGTGGTGGGACCGTGAGAAGGGCCTCCCCGGAGGATTTTAAGATCCAAGCAGGTTCATAGGGGGTGCGTGGTCAAACAAATAGGTTGGATCCAAACTGTAAAGCTCCATGTTGAAAGCATGCTGGGAGAAAAAACCAGAACAAAGGTCACTGCCCATGTTCTGACTGAGTAGGCTGAGGACAGTGGGTGTAGGGCGCAGACATGTGATGGGGAAGCGGGTGATGTGAGTGATGCTAGGCCTTGTGCAATGGTTTCCTTTGCTGCCCCACGAATTCTCTACACTGCCCTATGGAGTCCCCCGGCTTCAGGACCTCAATGTGATTAGGTCCTAAAGCAAAAGCAAACAGCTGCAGCCTCACCAAGCTCCTTAATAAGTGTTGCTATCTTGATCACCCTCTCATGTTGCTTGTCCTCTGTTGTTTTTTTCTCATTTTTTTTTGTATAGGACTGAGTTTATAATGCTGATTAACACTACGGAGAACTTACTGGAGATGAATTAATTTTTCTGTTTTATTAATGTTAATGTGCTCTTTTTATAGCAAGGTTTGTGTTTGCAAACTGGCAAAAAGCGAACAGGTTCTTTACAGTTCAGCTTTCTCTTACAGTTCTGGATATTATAGCTCCATTTGCAATATAACTTTAATTTGTAAATGTATGTTCTGAAACTTGCAATACATCAGACATGGTAATTTTATACCAAGCTTACGTCTAGTGAACTTTGTACTTTTATGCTTTCAGTCTGCAAAGACAGGGTTTAAAATTGCAGTTTTATTTTTTATCTGAAAAATGTCAGGAAAAATAGGAAAAATACCCTCCCCAAAAATGTCTTCAACATTTCTCAAATTTTTACATCTCTAGACAACACTGGGGCTGTGGCGCAGCTGGCTGAGTGTCAGCTGCATTAAGATCACTTCTGACCAAAAAGGTAATGAGTTTGAAGCCAGCTCGGGTCAGAGTGAGCTTCCAACCAATTGTGTAGCTTGTTGTCAACCTTCACAACCTGAAAGACAGTTGCATCTGTCAAGTAGGAAAATTAGATACCACCTATGTGTGGGGAGGCTAATTTAACTAATTTACGAGGCCATAAAAAAGACTCCAGCAAAGCATGCGGGGAATGCGGAAGTACATCATCAGTGTCCTAGATGGACAATGAAAGCAACAGCTCCCCTGGCAGTCAGAAAAGTTAAACAGCCTCTGGCCGTCTGTCTATATCTGTTGTGTATCTTTGGCATTGAATGTTTGCCATATATGTGTACATTGTAATCTGCCCTGAGTCCCCTGCGGGGTGAGAAGGGCGGAATATAAATACTGTAACTAAATAAATAAATAAATAAATATTATTTCTGCCAAGTGAAACTACATTTAATTAAGAAAGGAAATATTATCACTTGAGTTCTTTTCAATTTGATTGTATAGGTATGCTTGGGAGGATATATATATATATATATATATATATATATATATATATACATACACACATACATACACACACACACACACACACATACATACATATATATATATATACACACACGCAGTGTGTGTGTATGTGTGTCTGTCTATCTATCTATCTATCTATCTATCTATCTATCTATCTATCTATCTATCTATCTATCTATCTATTTCAAACCAGAAGAACAGAAGTATTTTGTTCTGCTTTTCTGAAACTGGTGAAATTATTGAATTACAAATCATTACATTTTCCAGTGTTACTTTTCCTTGATATCTAATTAGGAAGATGGATGATAATTACTTTCCAGTTCATTTTTATCAGAATTTAATAAAAAAAATCCAACTGTATTCATTTTTAAATTTTTATTGATTTATCACTTTATTACATACTATTACATTTTGTACATCAACCTCTTTAACATGTTATTTTATTATTTTACTCTAACATTTCTCCCCCTTTTTTTCTCATTTTTTCCCCCCCTTTTCCCACCACAGTGCTCCCCTCCACCCATTTCAAGCCACCCTTCTTACATTTCATCTGTCCAAAATTTCATTTCTTCTTGTGACGGTAATTTTCCTTCCTTATTTTTTAATCCATTTACCACAAATCTTCCCCATACAGCATCAAAATCGCTTTGTTTCCATATACCTTTTTTAACCTTTAATATACATGTCAATTTATCGTTTATTGCTATTTTCCATGCTTCTTTATACCACTCCTCTATTTGTATATTCATTTCTTTTTTCCAATTCCTTGCTATAAGCAGTCTTGCTATAGTTAGTAAGTTTGTTATCGCTTCTTTATCCTCCTTTTTCAATGCTTATCGTTATATAGTGATAGTAATGCTATACTAGGACTTTTATCTAGTTTTATATTCATTATAGTTTCTATTTCTCTAAATACTATCCCCCAAAAATTATTTACATATTTACATTGCCACCACATGTGTATATATGTTCCTGGTTCTTGACACCCTCTCCAACAATTTATTGAGTTATTTTTATTCATATATGCTATTCTTACCGGTGTTAAGTACCACTTCCATATTAACTTGTAATAATTTTCTTTAACTCGTATCGATAAATTTTTTAAATGTCTTTGTCCCCATAATTGTTGCCACTCTATTTCGCTTATTTTTATCCCTAAATCTTCTTCCCAAATCTCTTTAAGGGTGCACTTTTTTGTTTTTTCATCTTTCATTTCAATTAATATCTTATAAATTTTGCTAATTATACCTCTCAAATTTTCGTGTTCTTCTACAGTCCTTCCCTTCTGTATTATTTGTTCGAATTGACTGAGTTGGCTTTCACTTCTATTATTTTTTTTCCAATTTGTTACCCATTGTTCTAATTGTATACAATGAAACCATGACAATTTTATTTCTTTAAACTCTTCCAACATCCTTTCCCTCTTCATTTCCACCTTCATCCAATCCCCTATCCTGTCTAAATTTATTTCCCTTACCTTTTTATCCATTACTTTTTTTAGATTTTTTGGGAACTTCTTTTCCATCACTATTGGGGTTATAGTTGATCCCTCCTTTATTAACCTCCCCTTATATTTATTCCATACTTTAAGTATATTGCTCAGCATTGGGTTTCTAATTTCCCTCATTTCTTTTCTAGTTAACTGTTTAAAAAATATATTCCAAGTTTCATCTTCCACTTTTCCTGAATCATTACTAAGCCAATCTATTCGAGCTGGGGGTGGTAACGGCCGACAGGGAGCTCTGGCGTGGGCTGATCCATGAGGTCACGAAGAGTCGGAGATGACTGAACGAGTGAACAACAACAACAACAACCATAATTGTTTATTTAGTCTGTTCCTTTTACTTCCATTACAGTACTTATTAATCATTTGTTGCCATCTAGTTAGTTCTTCTTCTGTAATTTGAAGTGGTAGCATCCTAAATATGAAATTTATTTTTGGAAGTATTTTCATTTTTACTAATGCTATTCTTCCAAACCATGATAAGCGTATTCCTTCGTACTCTATTAACTTTTTCTGGACTTCTTTCCTTAATGTTACTACATTTACTTCCTCTATCTCTTTTAAATCCTTAGTTATTATTACTCCCAAGTATTTTAGTTTGTTCTTGATTCTTATTCCCCCTTTGCTCTGTTCTATAAGAAATCTTTGGTTTCTCCACTGAGAAGAGGCAAAATGTTTGACCATTATTTAAACCAGGGGTCCTCAAACTTTTTGAACAGGGGGCCAGTTCACTGTCCCTCAGACTGTTGGAGGGCTGGACTATAGTTTACATGGGAATATTGTGAAACATTTATTTTATAAATTGTGAAACATTTATTTCTAATTACAAATAAACGAAATTTTGACTGCAAGTATGTCGTAGCATGGGTAACAGGCTAACTATAACAGCAGGGAACCCATGAATATGTTTACTGATCAGCCTATTGGCCGAATTCCCATGACCTCTTGTCATCATAGTTTGTGGCAGCCACACAAAGTTTCTGGAGAACTACTACTTTCAAAGTAAGAGCCGCACAATTAAACAGAAAATAACAATTTCAAACCAGGAACAGATTTCTGTTCTACAATATTATTATTATGCTTATTTATACACCACTTTTTGTCTTCACAAGGAGACTGTGGGCACTTCCAGAAAGGCCCTATATCCCAGGATATGATCCCAGGTTTTCTGCTTTAAACTGGATTATTTGAGTTTGCACTGCCAGATAATCTGGGATAAACAGAAAACCTGGGATCAGATCCTGGGATATGGGGCTCTGAAAGGGCTCTTCCAAACAGCCATATAACCCAGAATATCAAGGCAGATAATCCACAATATCTGCTTTGAACTGCATTAACAGAGTCCACACTGCCATATAAGCCAGTTAAGTGTGGATTTTATACAGCTGTGTGGAAGGGGGCAAAGCAGCTTACATTTCAATACAATTTCAAATCTACAAATATGTGAAATATTACAATAGAATTAAATATAATGGCTATTCTTTAAAGCAGGCATGGGCCAGCTTGGGCCCTCCTTGTGTTTTGGACTTCAACTCCCACAATTCCTAATAGCCAGTAGTGCAGTGTTTCTCAACCTTTCTAATGCCACAATCCCTTAATACAGTTCTTCGTGTTGTGGTGACCCCCAACCATAACATTATTTTTGTGGCTTCTTTATAACTGTAATTTTTCTACTGTTATGAATCGTCATGTAAATCTCTGATATGCAGGATGTTTATCCAACCTCCTGCCATAAGGGAAAAGCACAATCAAGGCACTCCTGTCAGGTGGCCAGTCAGCCTTTGCAGGCTGAACGTCGTGTTGTTCTCGCTGCTGCTGCTTTGGCAGAGGAGGAAGGAGAGGAAGACGACAGTGGCTTCTGGGAAGTGGAGTCCCACATTCAAGGTGGGGGCTCATTACTGAGCATGACTGACAGTATCGGAAAGTGCTCCGCCTCGTTTGGCGTTCCTCCCTGGAAAAGGTTCACTGTTGGTTCGCTATTGGTTCTCCAAAGAGCCAATGCTGGCTCTCCTCAGAGCCACGAGGGAATGGAGAGGTAATGGCCCCACCCACCAGAGCAAGTGGTGATGCCCCTAAAGTTTGTTTTGTTGATTTGCTTCTTCCTCTTCTTCAAAGGCACCTCTGCCTCCTCCTCCAGCCAAAGCAATTGTGGACCTTCGGCGCGTGTCAGTAGAAATGGCTACATGTGTCACTACTGACACGCATGTCATAGGTTCGCCATCACGGGTCTAAACGCACAAATTGAAAACATGCTCAGGACTTTTGGGGGAAAGGAGAAGGATACCGTAGCACCATTGATGCACCCCTTGGATGGAGGCTGCTTGGATGGCTGTGGCTGGAGGGAGGTGGACTGGCTGGTTTATCAGCCTATAACTGCATGACTGCAAAAGTTAGTGACTTCATGAGATAAAGTTCCTGTACTTCTGTTACCAGCAGAATTGATCTCCTCTCATTGCTGTTTTTTGATAAAATAGGTTTGGGCAATAGTGCCATTATTATGACTAGTATGTACAAATAATATGTATCAGTTACTGATTCATAATTCCAGGTTACACATCCATAAGTGTGATACTGAATTCTGGTCATGAACTTATGAAATTAAGAAACCATCATGATATGAGTGAGAGAAAATGAAAGCATCACCAACCAACATTAACACACTTTTGTTATTCAGTGCAATCTGTCATCAGTAAGTATGATTTCCCTCTGCTCTTTTCTTTTTGCAAGTGAGCTTTAATAAATACTGACAAGGATTACATAGAGTTAAGTTTTCCTAGCAGCATGATTCAGTTCATACAATGAATGGATAACAACTTAATAAATATGCTGTAATTATTGCAGAACAGTCTGAATTTGAAATAGAGCCTATCTCCAGTAAAAGCACAAATTAGAACTTCTGATTTGTACTCCAGATGTCTACCTTTTCAGTGTTATTATAAATTCACCACTTATATTACTCACCCATTTCCAACAGAACAGTGTTGTATGCCATTCTACATTAGAAATATGAGACACAGCTGAATGAAAAGCCTGAAGAAGAAGAGGCTCTGACTGAGAACTTGGGGTGCTCCAAACCTAGGGACATTTCATAGAATCATAGAGTTGGAAGAAACCACAAGGGCCATCAAGTCCAATTCTCTACCATGCAGTAACACACAATCAAAGCACTCTTGGCAGATGGTCATCCAGGACCTGCCTCAAAACTTCTAGGGCAGGAGACTCCACAGTGCTCCAAGACAGCATATTCTATGACCAAACTGCTCGAACCATCAGGAAGTTCTTCCTAATGTTTAGGTGTGATCTCTTTACCTGCAAATTTAATCCATTACTTTGTGTCCTAGTTTCTTGTATAGAAAATTCAAGGAGATAGCTTTTGTGGTTTTTGTTAAAAATGTTGTTCATAAAAACTTTTAAGAATTCTTGAAAGTCAGTGGATGAATGAAATGTTGTGAAACTTGGGAGGGGGGGTGTTACAGTGGTGATTGTAGTAAATTTCATGCCAATAGATCTAACAATGAGGGAGAAAGTTTCCCCATTGGTCCATCTGAACATGAGGAAGAACTTCCTGTGAGAGCCATTAAGCAGTGGAACTCTCTGCCCCGGAGTGTGGTGGAGGCTCCTTCTTTGGAAGCTTTTAAGCAGAGGCTGGATGGCCATTTGTCAGGGGTGATTTATTTATTTATTTATTTATTTGCTATACTTGTATACCGCTGTTTCTCAGCCTAGACGGCGACTCAACGCGGTTTACAACAGAATATAACAATCGACAGTATACAATTTAAAAGCATAAAAACTTAATACACAATACATATATCAACAACAAGCCAATTCATCTCCTGACTAAAATCGTGATCCAGTTTCGTCGTCCATATTGCCAGTCCTTTAATCATTACATT
>NW_026847882.1:14087340-14194497 GCF_025583915.1 Anolis sagrei ordinatus | reverse complement strand
GTGCAATCTCCAGGGCTTCTCTTATTGTCTGAAATTTTTCATCCGAGCTTTTTCGTTCCGCGTCCAACTCTGCTCTCATTTGTTTATTGCTGGTCAGAATTTCTTGCTTCAGTGCCTGAATTTCGCCCTTCCTTATTTCTCTTTCTTTATCAAACTCCAGGTTCAAATTCAAGTTCATTTCCTTTGTTTGTTTTTCAGCCGTTTCTTTAATCAATTCTGCTATTTTACTTAGCATTTGACTGTTGCCCATCCCCAATTCTTCCCCCTCACTGCTCATTCTGCTTTCTTTTGGCTCTGCTGTTAAACATGGCAGCGAGGTTGAAATAGTTCCTCCCCCTTTTGCCCCCCCTTCCATTTGAGGGGGGGTTTGGGGGGGTGTTCGTTTTAACTGCTTTTTAATTGTGGGGAGGGGAGGACTTCTTCTAACAGTGCTCATTTCCTCAGGGACCCTTTCCAGTCTTTCTAATCTTGAAAGCGATCTGTCCGAAGGTTTGGAACGCAACCAAAGAGGATTTGGTTTTGAGGTGTCCTTACTTTGTTTATTCTTTCTCATTCAACCTCAATTTCACTCCTCCTGCTTTCATCAATTTTTTAATTGCTTTGTTTTCCCGTTCTACACAGCACACCGTACAAAAAAGTCCCACTCAATTATGCCTTGCAATGCCAGGAGGGTTGCCTTTAATGTAACGAGACTGGCTCGATCCTTCTTCAAAGGAGGAATCTGCCTCTAATATTTATTTTGCCTTCCGGATCATTAAGTCATTAAGTCCAATATTTTTAGTATTCTAATATTGTATTTAAATTGCAGCTGTTTATCTTCTCCAAGTCTTCTCCAAGTCAGTGCGCAGTTATAATTGGCAAGTCAGTTTCACTTTCAAAGCCATTTTTCGGCAGCCGCCGAATCTTCTGCTAAAGCTCATAAATCAAAGCAAGTAATTGGTAATAAATTACCTTCTTAGGTTTTCCACGTGCACCAGACTTTCACCTCCCTTTTTGATCCAGAAAGGACAATTATCCATTCATTTTCACTGCTTTTTTGCTATATTTCCACAAGAGCTGGAGGAAAGACGTCTGTTCAACCGGCCATGGTAACTCCGCCCCTCCCTGTATTCATTTTTAGAGAAGGAAATTACTTGATTTTTTGTTTCAGTTAAATGCTGGAGAAAGCTAAACTGGCAAATACTTTAAAAAGTCAATAAATAAAATTTTCAATTAGCTCTTTAAAGTATTTACTGGATCCTTGTGTGTTCAAGCAGTTAGGAATCTGAATTAGGGTATCTAAGAGGCTCCACATCTTTTTAAAAAATGTATAGACAACATTTTTCCCATCATCTGGCTCAAAGTGACTTTCAAAGCCTAGAAAAGCATGAAAATAGATTAAATCATGTTAACTTTTGCAAATAAACCATATTATTAAAAAGGAAAATTCAATAAATATTAATTAATTACACTTATTAGTTATGATTTTTTGCTGCAGGGTCATATGGGATATTTTAAAAAACACCTTTTTATTGGGATATAATACAACATTCAAGATCGCTTTGTATAGACAATAAACAGACAGACAGAACGGAAGGAGGTGGTTTGTTTTGACTCAGTGTCCAGCTGTTTTTGGTGCCATGGAAGGTTGTGCTTGAGTCCAGGGGCTGCTGTTGCTCTATCCTCTATGACAAAGAGCCATCAGGACTTCCTCCTTCCTTTTGGTCGCCCAGCATTTTCTGATCTTCTTTCTTTATGGCGTCATAAAACACCTCCCCCACTTTTAGCAGTACCTAGTTTCTCTAATTACAGCTAAAGCTGTTTTTGAATTGCTTAGGTAAATGTCATATGGTCTGCAGTTGATGGTGGTTGGTGATGGAAGGGTTAATGTGAGTATTAGTTGTAGAGGGTTTGGTAATCTGTAAGTGGGAGTTCATGGGTGAGAGCAATTAGGGGTGGAGGTGTGCAGGAGATGGGTTGCAGCTGGGTGTTACTGGATCTAAGGAGCTAACCTTGGGACTGATCTTTGGGAGAAAAGTATTTGTTGCATTTTGGTGGTGGATGTTGCTGGTTTTTTCCCCCAGGTCTGTTGGATTTTTGGTATCCTCACCTGCCTCCTGTAATATTGGAACCCTGAACCTTGAACCTTCGGACTGGCGTTTGACTTGCATACAGACTCTTGATCCCTGGACTCTGTTATTGAACTCTCTGCGTTTGACCACTGGACTGGACCCTTTTGACTACGAAGTTATTTTTGCTATCAGTTTTTGTTTATTCTGTAGCTGCGTGCTATCTTTGTGTTTTATATTTTGGACTATAAAAACAGCCAGCAAGTAAGTGCTGTTTTAATTAAACTGTTTGTTAAAATTGAGAGTTTGATTCATCTCTACCTAAACAAGGCACCGGGATTGTGACGCAGCTGGCTGAGTGTCAGCTGCATTAAGATCACTCTGACCAAAAGGTCATGAGTTCGAAGCCAGCCCAGGTTGGAGTGGGTTTCCAACCAATTGTGTAGCCTGTTGTCGATCTTTGCAACCCGAAAGACAGTTGCATCTGTCAAGTAGGAAAATTAGGTACCACCTATGTGTGGAGAGGCTAAATTAACTAATTTATGAGGCCATAAAAAAGACTCCAGCAAAGCACTCCAGCAAAAAAGCATGCGGGGAATGCAGAAGTACTTCATCAGTGTCGCAGATGGACGATGAAAGCGACAGCTCCCCTGGAGGCCAGAAAAAGTTAAATAGCCTCTATGTATGTCTGTATACGTTGTATGTCAAAATTGGCATTGAATGTTTGCCAAATATGTGTACACTGTAATCCTGAGTCCCCTGCGGGGTGAGAAGGGTGGAATATAAATACTGTAAATAAATAAATAAATAAATAATAGAGCCCTTGCAACATGACAGTAAACAATGAGCTAGGCTGACAGTCAGCAGCTCACGCCAACCCAGGGCTTCGAACATGCAACCTTTCAGTTGATAGATCTTATAATTTCTGGTGATTTACCAGCTGTGCTAAACCTCCAGCCCAGATATATTCAATGTTCCACAACCCGAGTTTCCTAAACCTGTGTTTGTCGTCCCCCCCCCCCCCGCTTTATGCTCTGTCATATTCCCTGAATGCTCCTACCCCTCCCTCTAGATTTTCTTTCCTTTTTTAGTATCTTGTGTTTTGACTTTTTAATACATCTTTGCATTTTAGCTTTTAGCCTATATTTTAATGTGTTGTGCTTTTATCAGACTGTACCACACTCTCCTTATGCTGGTTTATGACTGCAATAAAGAAAGCTCGTAGAAATGTTTCCAGTTAGGAAAATTATCACCACCACCACCATCATTATTATCCTCATCATCCCTTAAAAGTTTAATAATATGGTGTCAAAAATAGAAACTGTTTTTCTAGTGAGGTTCATGTAAATAAAAAACTAGGTCAAACTCCACCCACAAGTATTTCTAAAGCATCACTTCTTATCCATAATACCCCTCAATATCCTATCGGTGCATAAACAAGTTGTGTGAGATGCATTAATATTCTGAGCCTGTTGCCATTGCTTGTTTGCTGGGAATGTTTAAAGACTTGGATTATGGAGAGTGCCAGTGCAGATGGACATACAACTATGTGAGCAGCATAGTGCAGATGGACACATAAATGTTCCCAAAAAGGGTGCTTGGAGTACTAGCTGAAGAATATTGCATTTAGCAGTAGCTTATCTCTTTGACTGCCCAGTATTTAATAGAGACTGACGCTGGAGCAATGTGACAGATCCGTCTGCTTCTTGCTTTTTTCTCAGTTTGTCAGAAGTGTGTGGAACATGTGACAGAAACAATCAAGGGAGAAGCTGATGCCCTGTTTTGGAAGCACACAGTGAATGCATCCAGACTCCTGTCAATCAAGAGGAACTCATCAGGTTCATGAGGTTCCTAACCACTCTGACAAAATCCAGAAACGAAAGTGACAGATGGCAGGAGTTGCAGGCTAATTTTGGAATGGGCATCCGTTTCGGGTGACTATATCTATCCTGTCCAAATGGGACATCCAGTCGTTTGGATTTTCAAGCTTGTAGAAATATAATGGAAGCTTTTTGAGTAGCGGGACTTTAAATCCACTTTTCAGCCACTTTCTATTCAAGCAATCCCCAGTCCAGGATTGGAAAATAGTAGAGTCTCGCTTATCCAACATAAACGTGCCAGTAGAATGTTGGATAAGTGAAAATGTTGGATTTATTTATTTGTCGTGTCAGGACAACCAGTCAAATTATATTACATTTCTAACAGAACAAAGCAAACAAACAGACAAAATACAAAATTTGTGAGTTTGGTAGTTGATTAAATGTCCTTTGACCAGTATCTGGCCACTTGGAGTGCCTCTGGTGTTGCTGCAAGAAGGTCCTCCATTGTGCATGTGGCAGGGCTCAGGTTGCATTGCAGCAGGTGGTCAGTGGTTTGCTCTCCTCCACACTCGCATGTCGAGGATTCCACTTTGTGGCCCCATTTCTTGAGGTGGGCTCTGCTTCTCTTGGTGCCAGAGCGCAGTCTGTTCAGTGCCTTCCAAGTCGCCCAGTCCTCTGTGTGCCCAGGGGGAGTCTCTCATTTGGTATCAGCCATTGGTTGAGGTTCTGGGTTTGAGCCTGCCACTTTTGGATTCTCGCTTGCTGACATGTTCCAGCGATCTCTGTAGATCCAGCGGTCTCTGTAGATCTTAGAAAACTATGTCTTGATTTAAGTCGTTGACGTGCTGGCTAACACCCAAACAAGGGATGAGCTGGATATGTCACTGCCTTCGTCCTTTCACTATTGCCTGCTACTTCCCGGCGGATGTCAGGTGGTGCAATACCGGCTAAGCAGTGTAATTTCTCCAGTGGTGTAGGGTGCAGACACCCCGTGATAATGCGGCATGTCTCATTAAGAGCCACGTCCACTGTTTTAGCGTGGTGAGATGTGTTCCACACTGGGCATGCATACTCAGCAGCAGAGTAGCACAGCGCAAGGGCAGATGTCTTCACTGTATCTGGTTGTGATCCCCAGGTTGCGCCAGTCAGCTTTCGTAGGATATTGTTTCTAGCACCCACTTTTTGCTTGATGTTCAGGCAGTGCTTCTTGTAGGTAAGAGCACAATCCAGAGTGACTCCCAGGTATTTGGGTGCGCTGCAATGCTCCAGTGGGATTCCTTCCCAGGTGATCTTCAAATGTTGGATAATAAGGGGGGATTAAGGAAAAGCCTATTAAATGTCAAATTATGTTATGATTTTACAAAGTAAGCACCACAACATCATGTTTTACAACAAATTGTCAGAAAAATCAGTTCAATACATGGTAATGTTATGTAGTAATTACTGTATTTACGAATTTAGCACCAAAATATCACAATGTATTGAATCTGGGCAGGAGGCATACTGTGTTGGATAATAGGCATGGATAGAGCCGCATCGGATTACTTGTTACTCGTAATAATTTCATTAAAGTTACCTTTTTGAAGTGATTTTGAAGCATTTTAAAAACCTGGAGGAACCAAAGCACTCAATCCAACATTTTTAAAAGCCAACTGGTCTCTCTGGCCTCAGTGTTTTTAGTTTGTGTTGCACATTGCCTCAAAAGAACTAGATCTCCCATCAATTCAAGCCACTCTTTGAACATAAACTCTCCTTCCTAAAATAGTGAAATCAGCTTCCAAGGCAAAAAGGGCAGGACTGTTTGTTTATTTTCTTTGTTTGCTGGGAGTTGCCTAAGAAGACACTACAAATCCCATACTTTCAAGTCTTCCCTTACCTAACTTGTGAAATCAGCTTACAGGGCCACAAAAGCTCTCGGGACTGGCTGTTTGTTTTTTTCTTTGTTTGCTCTAAAAAGACACTAGTGTGCAATTGCGTCCACCTTTAACAAACCAATTCAGAAATTTTGAAAATTTCTGAAAGTTCCGATTTTTTTTTCGGAAAAATTTGGAATTCAATTCCAAATTGAACCACCAGCGTCCCCTATATCCAAAACAAGTTTTGAACCATTTTTTAAATCAACCAAGCCTATTGGATAATAAGGAACATTGGATGTGCTAAGGTTGGATAAGCAAGAGTCTACTGTAGTTACTTTAAAGAAGGATGCATGTATTGATATGTTGAATCCATCCATAACTGACCCAGAGCTCAGTTGTGGGTAGCTTCTGCATGTTAATTCTTCTTCAGAATAGCTTTCCGTGTTCTTCTCCAGTGCCAAAAGTGTACTAATTTGTCTTCTATGTGTGAACAGCCTAAGATGATAATTTCCTCTCTCATTAGAAGAGTGTACATATACGTATACTAGCTGTACCCACCACGCATTGCTGTGGCCAGCCTTCCCTTCCTCTTTTTCTCCTTCTTCTTTTCCCTCCTTCCTTCCCCTCCCTTTTTCTTTCTCTCCTTTCTTCCTTTTGTACCTTTCTTTCCTGCCTTCCTTCGCTACCTCTTTCCTTCCTTACTTCCCTCACTCTTTGCTTCCATCCTCTTTCCTTCTTTGCTTCTCTCCATCTTTCTCTCCTTCTTTCCCTCCCTCATTCCTTCCTTCCCTGGCAGCGGATGAGGCTCCCCCTTGCTGGATCCAGCATTGTACCATCCTTTCCTAGCTCCTGCTCTGATCGGAAGAGGGAAGATGGTCAGCTGTACCTCTCATGCTTGCTATGTCCTCGTGCAGGAGGGGCGGGGCCATGAAATTTGTTTGCATGCATGCAGTATCTTGTCTTCTACCTTTCTTGGATTTTAAAGTTCTTTCTACTGTTTTTGGTGATTTTTTGAGTGATGGTCACTCCTTGGGTTAGTAAGTGTCTTATGGCCAAATTTGGTGTCATTTCGTCCAGTGGTTTTTGAGTTATGCACATCCCACAAATGAACATTACATTTTTATATGTATAGATGTGTGTGTGTGTGAAGAAAGTCTGAAAGCAACATGTTCTGTATTTCTGGGTAGTTCTTTTTGGACCCAGTGCTATTCAACATCTCTATCAATGAATTTCAATAGGGGGATATGCATGGTACTACACTAAAGGGAAACTCCAGCTGGAGGTCAGCTGTGACCAGAGGCGGCCCTAGGTAATTTTCAATGGTAAGCAAACAGTATTTTGGTGCCCCCCCCCCAACCAATCACTGATATATATTTTCTCTTTGTTGTGGGAGTTCTGTGTGCCATATTTGGTTCTGTTCCATCATTGGTGGAGTTCAGAATGCTCTTTGATTGTAGGTGAACTATACATCCCAGTAACTCACATATGCCAAGGTCTGTTTTCCCCCAAGAGCACCTCAAGAGCGCCCTTGGGCAAAATCAACTATACTGCAAATGCTTACTTTGCGTAATGGGTTGAACCGCCTCTGGCTGTGACCAGCAGTCCTGTAGAATTTGAAGAGGCATGAATGGAGGATGAAAGAGAGAAATGTGCCAAGAGGAAGGCGCATCAAGCCAACCCCAATCGGGACTGCCTTCCACCTGGAAACCAATGCCCTCACTGCAGGAGAACATGCAGGTCAAGAGCAGAGCTCCACAGTCACCTATGTACGTATTGCCAATACCCCGATCTTGGAAGACAATCCTACTTGGACAATGAGGGATCACCTAAGTAAATAACTTACACTAAGGCAGAAGACATAAAATGGTCACATTAGGGATGGGTGATACATGCTCAACACCTGTATCTGCAAAAGAGATCTAGAAGTTTTAGTGAGTTCATAATGTGATGATGCAGCAGCTAAAACAAGTAATGGGGATGCTGGGCTCCATCAATAAGAGTATAGTGTTTTGATTGAGGGAAAAAATACTACCACTTTATTCTTCACTAGCCAGACCTCCAGTTCAGGAAAGATATTGACAAATCTAAATGGGTCCAGAGAAGGGTGACCAAAATAGTAAATGGCCTGGAAACCATGCCCTTTGAGGATCTGCTTAGGAAATTTGGTATATGGAGAAGGGAAGGTCAAGAGATGACATTATAGCCTTGCTTAAATATTTGAAAAGATGTCAGGAAGGAACAATGGATTCAAACTACAGGAAAATAAATTCTACCTAAACATTGAGAAGAATTTCTCCATAGCAAGAGCAGTTCAATCCTGGAATACACTGCCTCAGAGTGTGGTGAAGTTTCTCTTTTATGAGTTTGTAACTAAAGTCTGGATGCTGTCTGCTGGAAGTACTTTGATGATATCTTCCTGTGTGGCAGAATCGGGTTAGATGGTACTTGTGGTCTTCCACAATGTTATATTTCTATTATTGTTTAGTCATGATTATCATGATTGTTAGTCTCCCCCAACCTGCTTTTCCCAGCATCGTTTGTGGAGAAGGAGGTCCATTATGGGTTTCTGTGCATTTTTGGACTGCATGGCCATGTTCCAGAAGCATTCTCTCCTGACATCTCTTGAGGGGTCTGTCGCAAACTAATTGAGGTTTATGTATCTGTGGAATGTCCAGGGTGGGAGAAAGAACTCTTGACTACTTGAGATACATATAAATATTGCAATTTTCCACCTTGATTAGTGTTGGGAATCAGCCTGTGTTTGTGTTTCAGGATCCTGATGTGGGAAATGATGAGACAAATGATGGTGCTGAGGCTGAGGTACAAGATGGAGATGGTTTGGTCAATGATTTTCATGCAGACAATGACAGAGAGGCCCCAGTGCAAAGGGCAGTTTCTCATGAGAATATTCCTGCTGGGCCAAGCAATCATGGTTCACTCTCTCTCTCTGTGAATTCTCAAGATTTGGGTTTGGAAAACAATCTGACACCTGGGAATTTTAATGAGCAGCCAGATAGGGAGCTGAAGAATAGGCAGCTGGAGATTAGCCAGGATCAACAGCAAACTCAGTGTTTATGTCACCTTGAAAGGCTTCGTCTGATAAGGGGTAAATGTGGGGGAAAGTGAAACCAATTTCTGAGTTTTGGGATATAAGCTTTGCCTCAAGGGGAAACCTGTTAGATAAGGCATCATTTGGAAATAAATTTCATGTGCCATGGAAATCCTGTTCAAGGGGTCTTGTTCCTGTGGAGTTTTTTAGTCTTTTGGATTGTCTTTGCATCCTGTTGATTCCCGTCTGGTTTAATGCTGTCTTGGATTGCTTTTATATCTGGTTTGAACATTGCTTTGTGTTACTACCTTTTATGGACTTATTACTTTTTGGAATTTTATTTTCTTACAAGCATTTATTTCTTCTGGCTATTTACTAAGCTTCAATAAAAGAAGATTTGTTTCTTCATTCTTCGTGTGGTGTGTTTTAAAGTCAGGGTTTTTTTTTCCTGACTTGGAGTGCAACAATTAGTATTTAATGGCCTTGCAGTTTTTAGCTGGTCCTGATTGATTCTTGTCTGGAAATCCCCTGCTTTTTGAGTATTCCTCTTTGTGTACTGTCCTGATTTTAGAGTTCCATTCTGTTGGTAATCCGAGCATAGATGAAAGCAATAATTATCTGCTTTGTAGAGATCAGGCCATTAGACTCCCAGGATAATTCTGGCCACAACTTTAAACTGTAACCAACAGTAAGTGACTACTTTGAGATTTTGGGACTAATTACTTTTTTTAGAATGCCACATTTTGAAATCCCCCAGGTTTAATTCCTGGTGTCTGCAAGGAACTAATTAGTGCAAAATATGGGCTAGATGGATGGACCAGAAATCTTCTTAGAAGAAGTACGTACAAAAGAAAATTCCTAAGGAACTGAATAATAGTTACAAATTTCTTGAGTCAGGATTTCTACAATTTTTATGTGGTTCGACTTTGTTCTTTCATTCAGTGTATCCCGCAGTAGTTTCTGCAATGTTTTACTAAGCCCATAAGTGTTAAGGGTTGCAGATGGAACATAATGGGATGAATGGAGCCATGTAGGTGTTTTATGCATTCCGTCTGATGGCCAGGTTTGTGGACGATTTTATGTTTCTAGTCAATAATCCCCTTGTAGCTTGTTTGTTTAATTGATTGCAATGCTATGTCAACCTTCCTGGGCTGAAGCCTCAAATATTTGCAAACTAAAATATACATAATGTTGGTCACGATTGCAATGCAGCTGAAGATACTGCAGTTTACACAATAGAAAATGGAAGACAGGAAGCCAAACATAGTAAATTAATTAGGGTTATGTGCATAGACTTTTTCTGGTTCTATCATGCTTGTGTGCAATTGTTGTTTCCCATTTCCTTTGGACTCAAGCGAACTCATTAGTTTAACGGGGATTTTGAAGTGCTCATCTATGGAATTAAAGGTGACTGAATAATTATGGAGAGTAAATGGGGATAATATTTATTTTAAGAACAGGGGGATTCCATACCACCTCCATCTCAGCTCTTCCTTGTTCAGTTCTATCTCTATGTACTCAAGCTAGCAAATGTGTGATGTAATAAGGACCAAATTTTATCTGTGTAGGAGCGACAGAGATTAATGCTGCCCATTTATTATTATTTAATTATTTACAACATTTATATGCCGCCCTTCTCACTCCGAAGGGGACTCAGAGCAGCTTACAAGATATATATACAGACATATACTATATTAGCATAGTACAATATCAATATTAAATATTACTATATTGTACTATACCATTATATTGTAATATTATTAGTAATGCTACATGTAATATAAATATATAATTATAATATCATATTAGTAGTATTAGTATTATATTGCATTACATTATAATATTATAAATATTATATGTATATACAATATATTATATTATATTATTAACATAGCACAGGAAACAAGATGGAACTGTCTTCTGCCCCCCTCTCTCTTCAATCTGACCCAGAGCAGCAGTTGGTGGAGGGGGAAGGGCCCCCCAACTGATGAAATAGGCAAGAAAAGATGGAACTGTCCTCTGCCCCCCCCCTCTCTTCACTCTGGCCCAGAGTGGCAGTTGGTGCTGAGGGGAGGGGTCCCCACTGATGACATAGGCAGGAGACAAGATGGAACTGTCCTCTGGCCCCCTCTCTCTTCACTCTGGCCCAGAGCGGCAGTTGGTGCTGGGGGGAGGGGTCCCCAACTGATGACATATTCAGGAGACAAGATGGAACTGTCCCCTGGCCCCCTCTCTCTTCACTCTGGCCCAGAGCAGCAGTTGGTGCTGGGGGGAGGGGTCCCCAGCTGATGACATATGCAGGAGACAAGATGGAACTGTCCCTGGCCCCCTCCCCCTCACTCTGGCCCAGAGCGGCAGTTGGTGCTGGGGGGGGGGTCCCTAACTGACGACATATACAGGAGACAAGATGGAACTGTCTCCTGGCCCCCTCTCTCTTCACCCTGGCCCAGAGCGGCAGTTGGTGCTGGGAGGAGGGGTCCCCACTGATGACATATACAGGAAACAACATGGAACTGTCCCCTGGCCCCCTCTCTCTTCACTCTGGCCCAGAGCGGCAGTTGGTGCTGGGGGGAGGGGTCCCTAACTGATGACATATGCAGGAGACAAGATGGAACTGTCCCCTCTCCCCCCCTTCCCTAGCCCATTCTGATAACTTTTCTAGCCTTGACAGATAAAGAAGAGTGTCCCACCACTATTTGAGTCATAGTTCAACATACCATGACAAATAATCTTTTCGTGGAGTTTGCAAAATTCTCAGAATAGCATACTGCTAGAAAGAGCCATAACAACACCCGTGAAGCATATGCTTTGTATGTAGAAGATGCCAATCAATCCCTGGCACCTCTAGGTTAGGCTGCAAATGACTATAATCTGAAACCTCAGAAAGCCGCTGCTTGTTAGTGAAGGCAACTGAACTACAACAGGTCAAAGGTCCAGCAAGGTATTAGACAGATTCCCATGTTCCTAAGAATTACCCAGTTCTGCAAGGGATGCAAGAGCATTCTTGTCCCCATCTTCCGATTTCAGAATGCATGTGTGGCTTAGCTGTATCATAAAAAAATTGAAGTTTGGAGATACAACAAAATAAATAACATGGGAAAATCTGCTTATCTTACCCCTTTAATGTGATTTCTATGGAAAGTGGCAGGACAGACAGCTTCTGTAAATGCATCACATTGTCCTATCAAAGGTCTACTCTGCCATTACCATGGCATGGTTAACCTAGTACTATGCTGTTTGCATTCCCTAGTGCAGGGGTCCTCGAACTTTTTAAACAGAGGGCCAGGTCACAGTCCCTCAAACTGTTGGAGGGCCGGATTATAATTTGAAAAAAGCATGAATGAATTCCTATGCACACTGCACATATCTTATTTGTAGTGTAAAAAACATTTAAAAACAATACGATAATTAAAATGAAGAACAATTTAAACAAATATAAACTTTTTAGTATATCAATGAGAAGTGTGGGCCTGCTTTTGGTCGATGAACTAGAATTGTTGTAGTAGTTGTTGTTGTGTGCTTTCAAGTCATTTCAGACTTAGGTTGACCCTGAGCGAGGGCCGGGTAAATGACCTTCGAGGGTCGTATTCGGTCCTCAGGCCTTAGTTTGAGGACCCCTGCCCTAGTGGCTAGTATTCTGAGGGCCCATCTTGACAGGCTGAAAATGAGGGACCGGTTTCAGTTTCATTGGCGGCATTCAAATGACACTTCTGTTAAAAGTGAATCCATTGGAAGTAACCTTCATTTTACTAGTTTACTCTGCATTAATTAAATACCTCATTAGATCCAGATCTTAGTGAAAGCCCTGAACAGCCCTGGCCCTGTATTCCTGTATGAATGCACCTCCCTTTATGAACCCAAACTAAGAAAACCCTGTTTACCTGTCTGAACGCATTTCCTTTTACGAACCTAAACTACGGGAACTAAGATCTTCTGCTCTCGGTCTCGTCACCATCGCCGTTTGGCGGGGATGAGAGACAGGGCCTTCTCAGTGATTGCCCCTCGGTTATGGAACTCCCTTCCTGGCACTATTAGATCAGCCCCCTCCCTCCTGTCCTTCAGAAAGATGGTGAAGACCTGGCTGTGGGACCAAGCCTTTGGGGCAGTGCAATGAGGCAAAATGGTGTTCTGAGATGGTTTTAAAGCAACTTTTAATCTGAATATAAGTTTTTTTAATACTTGTATATATTTATAGTTTTATGTCCTGGCATGAATGTTTGCCGTATATATGTTGTGCTCCACCCTGAGTCCCCTGTGGGGTGAGAAGGGTGGAATATAAATGTTTTAAATAAATAAATAAATATTGGGCCTGTGGGGATTGATTTTCGGGGTCATATTTCATGTTCAATATACACAGCTATGTATTGTCGAAGGCTTTCATGGCTGGAATCACTGGGTTGTTGTAGGTTTTTTCGGGCTATATGGCCATGTTCTAGAGGCATTTTCTCCTGACGTTTCACCTGCATCTATGGCAAGCATCCTCAGAGGTAGTTCCAACAGACCTCACTACCTCTGAGGATGCTTGCCATAGATGCAGGTGAAACGTCAGGAGAAAATGCCTCTAGAACATGGCTATATAGCCCAAAAAAACCTACAACAACCTATACACAGCTATCTTGAACTTTTTGGCTCCTGGGTTTCGCATAGAGGGTGAGGACTAGAAACCATGCCGAAGTGAGTTACTTTAACCCATTCTGCAGGGTTTTAGCTATGTGCAGAAGCGCCCTCAGACGTTCTGCTCCTAATATTAGAAGTAATATATCTTCTGCTCCCCTTTCCATCATCTTTCTAGTACACGCTATCACTTTCCGGGGATGTTGGCGCCAATTCTGAGGCTGTTTATATACATGGCTAACATACATCTAGAAGAGTGTTTCTCAACCTGTGGGTCCCCAGATGTTTTGGTCCTCAACTCCCAGAAATCCTAATAGCTGACTGGGATTTCTGGGAGTTATAGGCCAAAACACTTGGGGACCCATAGGTTGAGAAACACTCTTCTAGAACCGGGCATTCTTTTTTCCCCTCCCACATACATATAGGAATGTAGTGAAGTTTGAGTATTGTTTTCTTTGTATTTTTGAGAATTTTCAGTTCCGTTCCTGTGCTAGGTTTGTCCATAACAGGTTCAGGACTATGGATACCTCCCTGTTCATATGAAAAATTCCCACAAAACCTAACATCCTGTTGGCTAGATGCAATGTCAGTAGAGCCAATCAGTTATTGAATTGTGAGCTAACATACAGATAAAACAATGAGTTTACTCTAGTCAGATCTAACAACAGGATTTAGGTAGCACTTTTTTACATAATTTTTTATGATGTGTTATTTTATACCACACTTTTGTGGTATAAAAGAAAGAAACAGAGGGAAGGATTTGCCAAGCTTTCTACCTTCAAACGTGTGTTGGCACAAACACTGCATGTCTCTGCACAAAGTGTGAATTAATAGCCTTGTTGTGTGAGAGTCAGAGCACTATGGCCACTAGCTTTGAACCTTATTTCAATGCACGATAACATTGTACAAATGATATGTGCATAAAAGTATCTCAAACTATGTGAATAATCTTCAGTCTCATCTATCTTTCCTCCCTTCCTCCCACATTTTCCATATTTCAAATGTCACCCTTTGTGTGGAACAGGTTGCCCTCTTCTTGCCTAAAGCAATTATGGAAATCGTTCCCAAACATCAAGGTCACAACTGGATGTATTTGGCACGAATGACTAAAATTCCCCTTCTCGATGCTTTCAGTCACAAAACCATCAATTCTCGTTCTGTCTGTAATTCTCTTTCCCTGAAGATGTTCAATGAGATTAGCAATGCTTGTTTTGTTGTTTTTTCATGAGATTGAAACAGCCCAGAATCTGGCAATACTTGAAAAAATGTAATATGAGTTTAGATCCCAGCATCTTTTTAATAATTCACTGTTTGAAAAGTTTTCATTAGAGCAATAAACAAAGGGGAGACAGAATTATAAGAAATGCAGAAACATGATGAAATGCATGCTATTCGTGTTGCTGTTTCTCTACCCACCAACCCTCAGATAGCAGGGAACAATTTTCAAATGTAATTACATACATACATATATACACACACACACAATTCAACACCTTTGTTTCCAAAGGGAGCTTGAAACTTCACTGCTATTTCATTTTATGAAGGTTGTGATTTTCAACATGGCGTAAACACACACCAACTTAGAATACTGTGGATAGTAGGTGTAAATCACGGCAAAGCTACATTTTGTTGCCTAGGTAGTGTACAGCTTTATTGTATAATTATTTTTAAAAGTACAACCCCTTTATCTGTAGGGGATATTTCCAAGAGACTCTACTATGTGCTATGTATTAGAAACATATGAATACCTAAATAAATATGGTTATAATAGTTAACCCACAGAAAATACATATTATTTGTATTCCAGTCCAGCCTACTTGACCGAACGCCCCGCTCTCAGTCCCACTATCTTCGCACTAGTGGGGATGAGAGACAGGGCCTTCTCATTGGTGGCCCCTCAGTTGTGGAGCCCCCTCCACAGCAATATCAGACCAGACCCCTCCTTCTAGCTTTCAGAAGGAGAGTAAAAACCTGGCTCTGGGAGTGAAAAATAGTTCAATGCTGTAATTTTTAATGTGTAATATGTGCAATGGAAGGAAAAAGGAAGAGGGGCCGACCAAGGGCAAGATGGATGGATGAATGGTATCCCTGAAGTGACTGACTTAACCTTGAAGGAGCTGGGGGTGGTGACGGCCGATAGGGAGCTCTGGCATGGGCTTGTCCATGAGGTCACAAAGAGTTGGAAGCAACTGAACAAATAAACAACAAAATGTGCAATTGACTATGGAATGGCCTTAGAAACTCTGACCTTGGATGGTGTGTTTAACATTGAATGTATTTTAGTTACTGTATATACTTGAGTATAAGCCTAGTTTTTCAGCCCTTTTTTTTGGCTGAAAAAGCTCCCCTCGGCTTATACTCGAGTCAAGGTTATTTATTATTTTACTCTACTATTATTATTATTGTTATTATTATTACATTTATTTGTATTATTATTACATTTATTATTTTACTCTATTATTATTGGAAGGATATGTAAACACATGTAGATTGAAGAATAATGGTTTAGTCAGAGTTGGAAAGTCTTATCTTACAGTTTTATGTAAATATTAATAAACAGTCAACCTACTGATGCCTCAATTAATGTAATTTTATTTGTATCTAGTTTTATTTTGAAACTGACCCATAGCTGCTGCATTTCCCATCCTCGACTTATACTCGAGTCAATAAGTTTCCCCAGTTTTTTTGTGGTAAAATCAGGTGCCTCGGCTTATATTCGAGTCGGTTTATACTCGAGTATATACGGTATGTTTAATATGTTTTAGTTTTAATCCATTGTATGTTTTTAAGGCACTGCAGACGTGCCACTTGTAAGCCACCTTGAGTACCCCTTGGGGTAGAGAAGGGCAGGACATAAATAAGGTAAATAAATCTATATAAATAAAAATGTAATGTTCGTTTGTGGGATTAACATAACTCAAAAACTACATGACGAATTGACACGAAATTTGGACACAATATACCTATCAGTCCAACGAGTGACCATCACTCATAAAAACACTGCGGAAGGGACTTAAAAGTGAAAAAAAGCAAAAAGGTGCTATAACGCATGCGCAAAATGACTCCCCTGGCAAACAAAACACACAATATCATATCCACACTTTCTTCTGGACTACAACTCTTTGCTTCCCCCCCCCCCCCCCCCCCCAGGAACATCCATGTTTTTTAAACACGATGCTCCTGGGATAACAGCCTGTATGGAAGCACCCTAATTCTCTAGTAGGCCTCTTTTTCAACTTTGAACTATTCTTGGGCTCTGTTTTTGGAGTGGTCTGACTCCTGGGATTTATTAGCATTCACTCTGGACTGTTAGCCCTTGTTAGCAGAGCCTTCTCTGTCTAGAAATAGGGTGAACCAGTTTCCTTTTTCCTTGTGCCTTTTTGCTCAGTCAAAGCTATAGTTCTGTTCCTATTATTCCTCCTCTTTTCCTGCAACAAAAGAAGACTAAAAGCAAGGCTAGTGTAAAACAAGTTCTGTCCAAAGGAGGACAAAGTTTGTGGACACTCCTTTGCTTGACTGCATGGATAATTTATTTTTATGGAATGCAAATTCACGGTTTGGGTGGTTCAGTATGCCATCTATCTTGTTGCATTGAATTTTTTTAATTAAATTAATGGACACAAACTTGTTATGGCTTATGGCGGAAACAAATAAATTTGAACATAATGCAGCATACCCTGCATCTGTCATGTCTGTAATAACAGCTCCCAAAAGAACAGTATAATTAAGTCAGCCTTATAAAACCTCATCATCACCAACACACCTTCCAATATTTTAGAATGAGAACATGGCCAGGGCTTTAACACACCTGTTTGCATACTAAGGCATAACCAATGCAACCTAGCTGAAAGGTCTTGTCCGAGAGTTGAATGAAAAGTAATGCCTCCACCTTCGTAACTCCTCAACAGATGGCAGTACTGGTATGTGGCAGGTACTGGCTTGTTCAGTAGACTCTCCTCTACAGTTCTATTTTGGTAGGAAGCCTTAGCATTGAACAGTTGTATTGTTAAAGTGAAAAGTAATGCCTCCACCTTCGTAACTCCTCAACAGACGGTAGTACTGGTATGCAGCAGGTACTGGCTTGTTCAGTAGACTCTCCTCTACAGTTCCATTTTGGCAGGAAGCCTTAGCATAGAACAGTTGTGTTGTTAAAGTGCAAAGTATGGAACCCTGCGCAGTCAGTCAATGCGACTTAAGCAACATGTAGTCATTGAATTCTTGACAGCAGAAGGTGTCACCCCAAAGGAGATTCATCAGTGAATCCAAGCTGTTTATGGTGATTGTGTTGATGTGAATACTGTGTGTCATTGGGCAAGTAAGTTTAAAGATGTTGAGGTGGGAACATCTGACTTGTGTGACAAACAAAGAGTTGGACGTCTTGTGACAGCAACCACCGAGTTTCACAAGCAAAAGTTTGACAGATTGATTCAGGACGATCGTCATATCACTCAGAGAGAAATTTCTAGTACAATCGGCATTTCACAAGAACGTGTAGGTCACATTATTGCTTTGCTTGGCTATTGGAAGATCTGTGCATGATGGTACCCAGGATGCTGATACTTGAAATGTTAGCACACAGACTTAAAACTTCAGGGACTGGATCTCACCACCGTACGACATCCTCCAGTCCAGATTTAGCACCATCTGACTTCCATCTGTTCCTGATAATGAAAGAAGATCTGTTGCGGAAACAGTGTCGACTTCTTCTGTGACGGCTTCAGAAAACTTGTTCATCATTGGCAGAAATGTATCCAATTGTCTGGTGATTATGTGGAAAAGTGAATAGTGGTCGTTAAAGAGCACATTCTAAGGATTATTTCTGTGCTTGATTTATTAAAATATTCCCATCCAAACCCAAGTAACGAAGGTAGAGGCATTACTTTTCATTCAACCCTCGCATATGTGCTGTATTCCTTCCTTTCCTTTGTGAGAAGTATCCTCTCACACATTAGAATTCAATTATTTTAAAATACAATATAACGCATTAAATATAAAGAATGATACTAACGTTGAGATTAGACAACATCTAATTAGCTAAGAGTAATCCCATTACAATCAATTCCAATATCAGCAATACATTTAGCTCAAATTTTCATTGCTGTCAGGGTGAAAAGAAAAAGCTTTTGAGTTATCATATTTTGTGCCGTATCACGCAGAAGATAGGAAATCTTTTCTGACACATTAGTGAATGTAGATTAGGCAGAACAGATCCCAAGAATTTGGTCCTTGGTTCTGAATATAATGAGCAGAAGAGCAAATCATGTGTCGACTGTATTCTTAAGTAAGTAACTGACTGACAATCTTGACCCAAGTTTCTTTGTTCATATTCAGTGTATACCGCATGTTTCTCCAATTCATTGAGTGGCAAGAGATTTTATTCAAAGAGTAAGTGCTTTCGTCAATCATGTTGGAAGGGGACAGGGGTTACCACAATTTGCGCTTTTTGATTCTTCGTAAGCTTCCTTCATTTTTTGGAGACGCTGTGTCCTAAAGTATACAGTTCTATATTCTGAAAGCAGTTCCTCAGTTATTGCAGTTTGGATTCTAGAATGATTTATTTCTCATTATTCAAGAATCTTATATTGGCGCTGCTTGGGATTTAATATAGCTAAGATTCATTCTGTTGCTTTTGCTTTATTAGTCGTGCTTGCTCGCCCTCAGCATTTCTGCTGGCTTAAATTAACTCTATGCTGAGCCTAAGCCTTTGAACTGAATTCTGATGGCAGTTTTTATGCATAAAGAAAAATGTTCCATGTAGATTTTTAAAAGAGCAATATACCCCCCAGCCCCACTCTTGCCCATAATCCTAAATTCCTACAGTAGAGTCCTTCAGAAGCAGGAACTCAACCGATCTCCATACATTAAGAAGGGGAAAAAGTTCCTTTTCAATGAAATAATTCTACCCCAATACAATCTATATAAATAAAAATGTAATGTTCATTTGTGGGATTAACATAACTCAAAAACCAGTGGGCGAACTGACACCAAATTTGGACACAAGACACCTAACAACCCAATGTATTTCCTTGCACCACCTGACATCCGCCGGGAAGTAGCAGCCAACAGTGAAAGGACCAAGGCAGAGACATCTCCAGCTCATCCTCTGTTTGGGTATCAGCCAGCACATCAACGACTTAAATCTAGAAATAGTTTTCTAAGATCTACAGAGACACTCGCTGGAACACCTCAGCAAGCGAGAGTCCAAAAGTGGCAGGCTCAAACCTAGAACCTCAACCAATGGCTGATACCAAATGAGAGACTCCCCCCTGGGCACACAGAGGACTGGGCGACTTGGAAGGCACTGAACAGACTGCGCTCTGGCACCACGAGATGCAGAGCCCTTCAGAAATGGGGCTACAAAGTAGAATCCTCAACATGCGAGTGTGGACAGGAGCAAACCACTGACCACCTGCTGCAATGCAACCTGAGCCCTGCCACATGCACGATGGAGGACCTTCTTGCAGCAACACCAGAGGCACTCCAAGTGGCCAGATACTGGTCAAAGGACATTTAATCAACTACCAAACTCACAAATTTTGTATTTTGTCTGTTTGTTTGCTTTGTTCTGTTAGAAATGTAATATAATTTGACTGGTTGCCCTGACACGACAAATAAATAAATAAATAAATAAATAAATAAATAAATAATGTATTTCCTTCACTCAAAAAAATGATTTTGTCATTTGGGAGTTGTAGTTGCTGGGCTTTATAGTTCACCTATAATCAAAGAGCATTCTGAACTCCACCAACGATGGAATTGGACCAAACTTGGCACACAGTTCTCCCATGACCAACAGAAAATACTAGAAGGGTTTGGTGACCATGGACCTTGGGTTTTGGAGTTGTAGTTCACCTACATTTAGAGAGCACTGTGGACTCAAACAATGATGGTCCTGACCAAACTTGGCACAAATACTCCATATGCCCAAATGTGAACACTGGTGGAGTTTGGAGAAACTAGAATCTTGACATTTGGGAGTTGTAGTTACTGGGATTTATAGTTCACCAACAATCAAAGAGCATTCTGAAGCCCACGAATGACAGAATCGGGGCAAACTTTCCACAAGGAACCCCCATGACCAACAGAAAATACTTAAGGCCATCCAGTCCAACTCCCGTCACCAGGGCAAGAAAACGTAATCAAAGCCCTCCTGACTAAGAGCCATCCAGCCAAAGATATAGATAGATATATAGCGAAGACTGTAGAAGTATTATAATGATAAGTGTAATGTGTTGTAATGCTTTAGATCTATCAATCAGAAAGCAGAGACTTGCCCCACAAAATAGAATTTGAGTCTGAATTTTGTACAGGTGGGGTGTGGATTTCATATAGTCAGGGTTTGTAGATGGAACTGAGAGAGTTATACTGATAGAGAGTTTTGGATTTGAGGAAGAAGGAATTGGGGGCAAACCTAGATATTAGATTACTGAGGTTTAATATATTTTTCCATAGTGTTCAATAAACTTATTTTTGTTGTCTTACACCTAGCTCCAGTTGGCTGTCAAGCCTGAATTGGACTAAAGCCACACATAATTTGAAAAAACATCCCAAGCAATAACACAACCTCAATCCACATTGAAGGGGTCATCTTGCAGCTCACAAACCCAATCTAGCAAAGAAATAATTGGGAGAACAAGGGCAGGATGAGCAGTAGGATTTCTAGGAGTTGGAGCCAGCCTGAATAAAGGGATCTGATGTATATATTTGGTATATTTGTATGTAAGCCTAACAAACCCAAAGCTCAGACATCATTCTTATTTATTTACTAGCCGTACCCGCCACATGTTGCTGTGGCCAACCTTCCCTCCCTCTTTCTCTCCTTCCTTCCTTCCTTCCTTCCTTCCTTCCTTCCTTCCTTCCTTCCTTCCTTCCTTCCTTCCTTCTTTCCCTTTTTTCTTTCATTCTCTCCTTCCTTCATTCTCTTCCTCTTCCCTTACTCCCCCCCCTTTCTTTCCCTTCCTCTTTCTCTCCTTTCTTCCTTCTCCACCTATTCTTGGAATGTGATTCCCAGCAGTCCTCCTGATCAATCCACCAACCTACCTACCTACCTACCTACCTACCTATCTATCTCTATCTAATTTATTTATCTTATCTATCGGCAGGATTGCTGGGAGTTGCAGTCCAAGAATAGAAAATTGGACGTATGCAGGGATTGGGATGTTCTCAAAGAAATCCAATGAGAAGAAAGCTTGCCTCTTGGAAGCAGCGCATTTGGATCCTCCTCCTCTCCTAAGGGGCCTGGTCTAGGGGATGCCAAGTTTGGTTCAATTCCTTCCTTGGTGGAGTTCAGAATGCTCTTTGATTATAGGCGAACTATAAATCTGTCCGAACGGATCTCCCTCTACGCCCCACCTCGGAGTTTAAGATCTTCTGGGGAGGCCCTGCTCTCGGCCGCGCCTCTATCACAAGTAAGATTGGCAGGGACGAGGAGCAGGGCCTTCTCAGTGGTGGCCCCTCACCTATGGAATTCACTCCCTAGGAAATTAGATCAGCGACATCCCTCCTTTCCTTTAGAAGGAAATTAAAAACATGGATTTGGGACCAGGCGTTTGGGCAATCTGGCAGATAAATAAAGGACTATGACGACGGATAAGAATAGACAATGTGGAATGAAGTATGGACTCTGAGTTGGTGAACGCTGAGCATGAGATTGGTTATTGATTGTGATATATATTGATTGTTTTAATTGTTATAACTGTTTAACTGCTGTTTTTATGCGTTTTTGTGTTATTGTGTAGGCATTGAATTGTTCCTGTTTGTAAGCCGCCCTGAGTCCCCCTTCGGGGGTTGAGTACACAAAATAATAATAATAATAATAATAATAATAATAATAATAATAATTCCTAGCAACTACAACTCCCAAATTACAAAATCATATTTTTTTTTTACTGATGCTCACTCCTTGTGTAGTGAGACATTTTGTTGCCAAATTTGGTGTGATTTCGTTCATTGGTTCTTTTGTTTTTAAGGAGATGTTGACAAGCTGGAATGTGTCCAGAGGAGGGTGACTAAAATGATCAAAGGTCTGGAGAACAATATCTATGAGGAGCAGCTTAAAGAGCTGGGCATGTTTAGCCTGAAGAAGGCTGAGAGGAGACATGATAGCCATGTATAAATATGTGAGAGGAAATCATAGGGAGGAGGGAGCAAGCTTGTTTTCTGCTTCCCTGGAGACTAGGAACAATGGCTTCAAACTACAAGAAAGGAGATTCCATCTGAACATGAGGAAGAACTTCCTGACTGTGAGAGCCGTTCAGCAGTGGAACTCTCTGCCCCAGAGTGTGGTGGAAGCTCCTTCTTTGGAAGCTTTTAAACAGAGGCTGGATGGCCATCTGTCAGGGGTGATTTGAATGCAATATTCCTTCTTCTTGGCAGGGGGTTGGACTGGATGGCCCATGAGGTCTCTTCCAACTCTTTGATTCTATGATTCTATGATTCTATACTCATTCTCCACAGAGCATATATATATATATATATATATATATATATATATATATATAATTAGTAGTATTATAATAATATTTATTTATTTGATCAGTCATATGACCATTTCAAAATAGAGCATGAGTAAAAAAAAAAACAAGGCAAAAAGGTATTAGATTATGTTCTGTCTTTAGCATTGTGACTACAATGTGTTCTGTCCATAGGACATTCCCAGAAGTGAAACACTTTTGAAAGTTGTTATATCCCTGAAAGAATAGAGGAGTACTCAACTGCCTATGTCTGGACAAAATGTTAGGTCCATTAAAATTTCTTTTCCCAATGTCTGCCATGATTATGATTTCTGAATAAATATCTTCATTGTTAAGATACAGAATTAGGATCCACTGCGCATTGGTCTACTGCTCTGTTCACTAGGAAAAACTGTCATCTATCTAATAGTGCGTGGAGATTTAATAAACTGTTTTTTCATAAGTAAAAGATGACTAGAGGGAAAGAAAGCAGGTGGCATAAGTGCCTTTGATCATGATAGCTTAATGCAGCCACCAGAGCCTACTGTGGGGTTGCATTCATCACAACAATAAGAAGGAATTTCATTAGTGCTGATTCCTACTGGGGGGAAAAAAAGACCCTCGTGTCAGATCTCACAATATCAAAAAGAAATACCAGAAGAGATGTACTTCTAAAATTTCCTGTGTATCCTAGATGTTGAAAAAGGAGCTTCTGGATCAGCAGGAAAAAATAGAACTAAGGAAGGTGCAAATAGAATAGTACCTGTGCTGTCGCACGCTGGGCCTGTGCATCAGACTGTAAACAGGACATAAATTCCGTGTGCCCAACGGGACACCGGGGCTGCCTCAGATTAAAGGCCCTTGGATTTCCTTAAAACAGAGTCTTTAGATTGCTTAAAGGTTCAACAATGTTCTTTATTAATGAAATCAAACAGGTACTTTAAAGCTTTCTTAACAGTCTATTGGCTCTCTCTCAATCTTGTCCACAGGGAACAGGCACTGTCTTCATAACTGTAACTAATGGGGAAATCCTTAACTTCTAATCTGGGCAGTCTGTCTTTGCCTCTGATGGCGTGGAGCCCCTGCACCCGGTACCAACTGCTTCTGGCTTCCGCGAGTGACCGTTACCAAGCAGAACTTTGTAGACTTCCAGGGGGAAAAAGAAGGAATTCAGGCTTCGGTGATGGCTGACTGAAGTCTCTCAGTGAAGGAGCTGTAAGGCTGTATAATCCTCGGCCAAGCTATGGGACCTTTCTCCCTGGCCAAGCTGTAGAAGACAAAGCTTTCTACAGGAGCTATTGGTTTCATGTCCTGCATGAAAATCTTCTCTTTGTGGACTGAACCCAAACTGGCTCCTATTCCCTCCAAAACCCAAAAAGGGGCAGGACCAGGGAACCTAACTATAATTGACAGGTGGCTTGCCCTATGATTGCAGCCAAAAGAAGCCACCTATCTGCAGAGTCCCTGAAACTTAGGACTACAACAAACATTCAGTGCAAAGCAAACAAAACTGGAGCTTCTGGTGTAGTTGTACCTACACAGTACCAAAGCACAAATGACTATCTTCAATGCCTGGCATCTCCACCTTAAGAAAAGAATCTTAGAAGAACTAGAAAAACCTTCTTTCTTCTTGTAAATCTGGGAATTTGCTGCTTAGTGAAAATGGAAATACACTAGAGAGAGTAAATATTTGGATCTAGTATTGGGGAATTTCTAGTTCATTGTTTACATATTGAAATATAGAGAAGCAGTGGCTCCACACCAATGTTTCTCAATTTTCCTAGTGCCGCGACCTCTAAATACAGTTCCTCCTGTTGTGGTGACCCCCAACCACAACATTATTTTGGTTGCTACTTCACAACCGTAATTTTGCTACTGTTATGAATCATTATTTAAATATCTGACATGCAGGATGTATTTTCATTCACTGGACCAAATTTGGCAATATGCCCACATGTGAACACTGTTGGAGTTTGGGGGAAATAGACCTTGACATTTGGGGGTTGTAGTTGCTGGGATTTATAGTCCGCCTACAATAATAGAGCATTCTGAACCCCACCAATCATAGAATTGGGTCAAACTTCTCACCAAGAACTCCCATGGCCAACAGAAAATACTGGAAGGATTTGATAGGAATTGACCTTGAGTTTGGGAGTTATAGTTCCCCTACGTCTAGAGAGCACTGTGAACTCAAACAGTGATGTATCTGATGTATCTGGATGTATTCTCAAAGGCTTTCATGGCCGGAATCACTGGGTTGTTGTAGGTTTTTTTCGGGCTATATGGCCATGGTCTAGAGGCATTCTCTCCGGACGTTTCGCCTGCATCTATGGCAAGCATCCTCAGAGGTAGTGAGGTCTGTTGTAACTAGGAAAAAGGTTTTATATATCTGTGGAATGACCAGGGTGAGACAAAGGACTCTTGTCTGCTGGAGTTAGGTGTGAATGTTTCAACTGACCACCTTGATGGCCTGACATTGCCTAGAGCAAACTTTTGTTGAGAGGTGATTAGATGTCCTTATTTGTTTCCTCTCTGTTGTTGTGCTGTTGTAATTTTAGAGTTTTTTTTAATACTGGTAGCCAGATTTTGTTCATTTTCATGGTTTCCTCCTTTCTGTTGAAATTGTCCACATGCTTGTGTATTTCAATGGCTTCTCTGTGTAGTCTGACATGGTGGTTGTTGGTGTGGTCCAGCATTTCTGTGTTCTCAGATAATATGCTGTGTCCAGGTTGGTTCATCAGGTGCTCTGCTATGGCCGATTTCTCTGGTTGAAGTAGTCTACAAACCCACCAAGAAAATCCAACAAATGCTCCGTTCAGCAAAGGACAAGAGGGATCCTCTCACTTCTGCAGGAGCCTACCGTGTACCATGCAGCTGTGGACAAGTCTACATGGGGACCACCAAACACAGCGTTGCCCAAACACGAATCAAGGAACATGAAAGGCACTGCAGACTACTTCAACCAGAGAAATCAGCCACAGTATTTACAGTATTGATATATTTACACTATTTATATACTTCTTTTCTCACCCCTGGGGAGACTCAAAGCGGTTTACACAAAAATAACAGCAAAATTCAATGCTTTACACACATAAACCAAAACTCAAATAAAAAACATATAACTAGCATAAAATCAAAAGGGCAATTCACCATAAGATAAGAGAAAGGGACATTTAAAACATGAAATATAAGTATTAAAACACTTAATAAAAGCATTAAAATCACATTATCCAACCTACAACAACCCAGTGATTCCGGCCATGAAAGCCTTCGACAATACATTGGACATCTCTATGGGGAGAAACTGTTCCAAGACACATGAAAATTGGAAAAACTAAGGACCAGGAAAGCACATCTACTGTGCTCCCTGACTTTCCTTCTACGCTGCAGAGACACGGATACCATCCCACAATTTCCCGCAGCCAAAGTGACTTTCAAAACACCACAGGGAATTAGAATAAAATCTTAAGAGGAACTAAAACAATTTGGAAAACATTACATGGCTGCAGCATTTGGCAACTTAAAGAATACTTTAAAGAAGATAATCAAATAGGATTCACAGAAAGCACAACAGCTTGGGAAAGACTACTAGTCAATGGGAAAAAATATGTTACAAAAACCTACAAATTACCACTAGAATGGGCCACAGAAGAAGAGCACATAAAATAATATATGATAAAATGGGGTAAAATTGTAGAATGACCCATCTCCCTAGACGAGTGGAATTTGATTTGGAATAAGAAAACCTACTACTCCTATTTGTACAACATCAGAGAACACTGGATGAAAATAACCCACCAATGGTATCTTACACCATGCAAATCAGCGAATTTTTCAAAAAATCTATGTAACAAATGTTGGAAATGGGGCACTGAAGAGGGGACTTTCCACCACATGTGGTGGCCTTGTGTAAAAGTGAAATCATTTTGGAAAATAATCCAAGAAGAATGCCAGAAGATACTGAAGAGAAGAATACCCCTAAAACCTGAATCCTACTTACTAGGACTAACAGATAATAAGTGGGATAAGGAGAATGATAAACTATTTATTTATTTAATCACAGCAGATAAAGATACTAATTTGAACTTAACTAATAGTAAGAGGAATAGGATTAACAATATGATAGACAAAACAAGAAAAAAGGGAAGGAAAAAGGAAGAAAAGAGGAATGAAAGAAAGGTGAAAACACTGTAGCCTATCAATGGGAAAGAAACACCGTCGAAAAGCTGTTTTAGAGAAATTTTTGAAAGCCATACTAGAGAAGGGTGCAGGTCTCGAGAACGACAGTTTCATTTGTATTTATGTGTGTTTAGATAGTATATCTTTTTCATGTGAGTGTATGTATAGGTGTGCGGGTGTATGTATGCGTATGTTTATGTGAATATGTGGGTGTAGACATGTATATATATGCATGTGTGTGTGTGTGTGTGTATGTATGTGTGTATATATATATATATATATATATATATATATGCATGTGTGTGTCTTCATGCCTCAGTATGTATGTGCTCTATATATATATCTATCTATCATCTATCTATACATACATATAATAAAAGTCAAAGTTTGTATGTGGCAGATGTGTGGCGGTGTGGGGGGAGGAGTATGTGCCAGCATTCTGATTGGCTGCTGTTGTGGTGCTATTTGCATATGGTCTCTGATTGGCCAGCATCAATAGGAGCCCCTGGTGGAGAAAAGAGTTCATGACAGAAACGGGGACATGAGAAGGAAATTTGCATATGGTTTCTGATTGGCCAGCCTCAATTCCAAGATTCCGAGATGACAAAGAGAGGAAAGGAAAAGGCCAGGGGCTGTGTCAGAAAATTACCAATATATACCAAACTTGGCACACAGAGCCCCCATGACCCACTCGACATCCTACTGCAGTTTGGAGGAGGATGAACCATGGATGATGGGACTTGCAGTACCATCACTCACATTCTGTGACCGCTGTTAACCTCATCCAATGACTGATCAGGACCAAACTTGCAACATAGACCTCTCATGACCCACTTTATGTCCTGGTGTGGTTTGGCCGAGGATGGACCATGGATTATGGGACTTGCACTACCTTTGCTCAATTCTTGAGACCACTGCAACCCTCATCCAATTACCGATAAAGACCAAACTTGGCACACTGAGTCTCCATGACGCACTCTACATCCTGGTGCAGTTTGAAGGAGGATGCACAATGGACGATGGGACTTGCAATACCTGCACTCCCTTCCTAAGACCATTACAACTGCCAACAATGATGGATCAGGACCACAATTTACACAGAGAGCCCACATGACCCACTCTACATCCTGGTGCGGTTTGGAAGAATTTGACAATGGATGATGGGACTTGGAGTACCTAAACTCACTTTCCGAGACCACTGTGACCCTCATCCAATGATTGATGAAGAACAAAACTTGGCACACAGAGCCCCCACGACCCATTCTCCATCCTACTGCAGTTTGGAGGAGGATGAACCATGGATGATGGGACTTGCAGTACCATCACTCACATTCTGAGACCGCTGTTAACCTCATCCAATGACTGATCAGGACCAAACTTGGCACATAGACCTCTCATGACCCACTTTACGTCCTGGTGTGGTTTGGCCGAGGATGGACCATGGATTATGGGACTTGCAGTACCTTTGCTCAATTCTTCAGACCACTGCAACCCTCATCCAATTACCGATAAAGACCAAACTTGGCACACTGAGTCTCCATGACGCACTCTACATCCAGGTGCAGTTTGAAGGAGGATGCACCATGGACGATGGGACTTGCAATACCTGCACTCCCTTCCTAAGACCATTACAACTGCCAACAATGATAGATCAGGAACACAATTTACACAGAGACCCAGCATGACCCACTCTACATCCTGGTGCGGTTTGGAAGAATTTGACAATGGATGATGGGACTTGCAGTCACTTCACTCACTTCCTGAGACGACTGAGTACCTAAACTCACTTTCTGAGACCACTGTGACCCTCATCCAATGATTGATCAAGAACAAAACTTGGCACACAGAGCCCCCACGACCCACTCTCCATTCTGGTGCAATTTGGAGGAGGATGGACCACAGATGATGGGACTCGCAGTACCTTCACTAACTTCCTGAGACCACTGCAAGCCATATAAATAACTGATAAAGACCAACCTTGATACACAATTCCTTTCTCAAATAACCCGGGCAGCGCCGGGTCCCCAAGCTAGTCTATATCTATATCTATCTATCTATATACATCTATACATATAATAAAAGTCAAAGTTTGTATGCGGAGGACAAAAGTGTGGCGGTGCGACAGTAGGAGTATGTGCCAGCATTCTGATTGGCTACCGCTGTGGTGCTATTTGTATATGGTCTCTGATTGGCTAGCTTCAATAGGAGCCCCTGGTGGAGAAAAGAGTTCATGACAGAAACGGGGACATGAGAAGGAAATTTGCAATCTCTTATTGGCCTGTGGGCCGTGAATCGATATTGATCACGGGTCCCATTCACGAGCAAGTGGCTGTTATTGCTACAGCTTTGGGGAAGAAATTGAACTTAGAGGAACGGCTGAGAATATGGAGAAAGTTTCGTGAGTTTGCACATGTGGAGGGAACCATACCTCAAAAACCTGAGTGCCGCCCTCAACTCACACTCAGTGTGGACGCCAAGGAAGAGAAAGCCTCCATCAGTGCTGCGAATGACGGGAAAAAGAAAGCAAACTGTGCTCCCAAGATGAGCATCTGGTGGAAGAGCATGAAGACCAAAAGAACAACTGGCATTTAGCATTTCAAGTTTTACTTCCAAATTTTAGTTTGATTTAGTTTATAATGACAAATAGATTCATATTACATTAAATATAACATTAAAACTCTTGAGGAGTGTGGGTGTCCTTTTGTGATGATATTTCTCTGAAATGTATTTACTGGTATTAATTGCACTCAGGATGGATTCATTGGTTTTCATCATCATCATCATCATCATCATCATCATCATCATCATCATGATATTTAATTACTTATTAATCGCTCTCCATCCAAGAATGCTCTAGGCAATTTACAGCTAAATTGTAAAAGATAAAATACATACATACAGAAATTAAAAATTAACAGAGATCGAATGCTCTAGTAAAAAGCCAGGTCTTAAGTACGAGAGTAAAAGGCCCTAAGTCACGCATGGCTCTCATGTAGGGCGGCAAGGAATGCTATAAGGCAGGGGCAGAAATAGAAAAAGCCCATCTGCGCCTGGTGCTTTCCAACTGCACTTCTCTAGGACCCGGTATATGGAGTAAGTCATGTTGGGCTGTTTGTTGCGACCTCCGATGATGGGAGAAGGAGAGGCGGTCCCTAAGGTACAGCTTTATTCATTAATTATTTTTATTTATTTATTTATTTATAATTCGAACTTATATGCCGCCACTCCCCTGGGGCTCGGAGCGGCTTACAAGAACAGGCTAAAATCGAACACAATTTAAAAACAATTTAAAACAATTTAAAAACTGCAATATCAAATCTCAAAGGCCTGTTGAAACATGTATGTCTTCCATGCCCTGCGGAAAGCTGACAAGTCCCGCAAGGCACGGACTTCAGGTGGCAGAGTATTCCAGAGTGATGGTGCCACTGCTGTAAAGGCTCTGCGTCTGGTTGCTGTTAGACGCAGGGTCTTGACACTGGGGACTTCCAATAGATCTTGGTCCTCAGAATGGAGGGATCTCTGGGGTTGGTAGGGGGTGAGGCAGTCCCTCAGGTACATCGGCCCCAGACCATGCAAAGCCTTCAAGGTGAGTACCATCACTTTGAAGGTGATCTGGTGCTCAATGGGTAACCAATGCAGCTGCAGTCAGATTGGTGTTATGTGGCATCTCATCGGAATTCCCGCAAGAAGCCGAGCAGCTGCATTTTGTACCAGCTTGAGCTTCCGGATCACCGACAGAGGAAGGCCAATGTAGAGGGCGTCACAGTAGTCCAGTCTTGAGATGACCGTAGCCTGGTTCACCATAGCTATGTCATCCCTGGACAGGGAGGGGGCCAGCCGTCTAGCCTGCCGCAGGTGAAAGAAGGCGGTTCTGCTGACGATGGGCCTCCATCGTCAGCAGAGGGTCCAAAAGGACTCCCAGACTCTTAAATGGGTTTTCCTGATAAAAATAAATCATTTATTGTATACATCTCTTCCCACCCCTGAAACCAACTCTATTTCTCTTCAGGTTATAAAAATTGGTATTCTACAAATAGGCCGAGGGGTTGAGGTTGAGATTCAGTTCCCTGCCAAAGGAGAAGAGGCTGAGAGTCCAGTGCCCATTTGATGGCCTGGCCGTGCCTGGCTTACTATTATTATTATTATTATTACTAGCTTGGGGACCCGGCGCTGCCCGGGTTATTTGAGAAAGGAATTGTGTATCAAGGTTGGTCGTTATCAGTTATGTATATGGCTCGCAATGGTCTCAGGAAGTTAGTGAAGGTACTGTGAGTCCCATCTGTGGTCCATCCTCCTCTAAACTGCACCAGAATGGAGAATGGGTCTTGGGGGCTCTTTGTGCCAAGTTTTGTTCTTGATCAATCATTGGATGAGGGTCACAGTGGTCTCAGAAAGTGAGTTTAGGTTCTTCAAGTCCCATCATCCACAGTCTGTTCTCCCCCAAACCTCACCAGAATGTTGAGTGGGCCAAGGGGGCTCTCTGTGCCAAGTTTGGTCTTTCTTGGTATTTGGATAAGTGTGGCTGTGGTTTCAGGAAGTGAGTGAAGGTACTGGAAGTCCCATCATCCATCGTCCATGCTCCTCCAAACCGCAGTGGGATGTAGAGTGGGTCATGGGGGCTCTGTGTACCAAGTTTGGTCTTGATTGGACAAAGTGCTGCCCAAAGGAGACCTGGAGATCTTTATGAAGTCTGGTGATGTCATCTGACCCATCACTGCTCAGAGGATAGGACCTTTATGAAGTCCTGATGTTTCTTCTGACCTGTGGCTGCTGCCCAAAGGAGACCTGGAGATCTTTATGAAGTCTGGTGATGTCATCTGACCCATCACTGCTCAGAGGATAGGACCTTTATGAAGTCCTGATGTTTCTTCTGACCTGTGGCTGCTGCCCAAAGGAGACCTGGAGATCTTTATGAAGTCTGGTGATGTCATCTGACCCATCACTGCTCAGAGGATAGGACCTTTATGAAGTCCTGATGTTTCTTCTGACCTGTGGCTGCTGCCCAAAGGAGACCTGGAGATCTTTATGAAGTCTGGTGATGTCATCTGACCCATCACTGCTCAGAGAATAGGACCTTTATGAAGTCCTGATGTTTCTTCTGACCTGTGGCTGCTGCCCAAAGGACCTGGAGATCTTTATGAAGTCTGGTGATGTCATCTGACCCATCACTGCTCAGAGGATAGGACCTTTATGAAGTCCTGATGTTTCTTCTGACCTGTGGCTGCTGCCCAAAGGAGACCTGGAGATCTTTATGAAGTCTGGTGATGTCATCTGACCCATCACTGCTCAGAGGATAGGACCTTTATGAAGTCCTGATGTTTCTTCTGACCTGTGGCTGCTGCCCAAAGGAGACCTGGAGATCTTTATGAAGTCTGGTGATGTCATCTGACCCATCACTGCTCAGAGGATAGGACCTTTATGAAGTCCTGATGTTTCTTCTGACCTGTGGCTGCTGCCCAAAGGGACCTGGAGATCTTTATGAAGTCTGGTGATGTCATCTGACCCATCACTGCTCAGAGGATAGGACCTTTATGAAGTCCTGATGTTTCTTCTGACCCATGGCTGCTACCCAAAGGATACCTGGAGATCTTTATGAAGTCTGGTGATGTCATCTGACCCATCACTGCTCAGAGGAGAGGACCTTTATGAAATCCTGATGTTTCTTCTGACCCGTGGCTGCTGCCCAAAGGGGACCTGGAGATCTTTATGAAGTCTGGTGATGTCATCTGACCCATCACTGCTCAGAGGAGAGGACCTTTATGAAGTCCTGATGTTTCTTCTGACCTGTGGCTGCTGCCCAAAGGGGACCTGGAGATCTTTATGAAGTCTGGTGATGTCATCTGACCCATCACTGCTCAGAGAGGGACCTTTATGAAGTCCTGATGTTTCTTCTGACCCGTGGCTGCTGCCCAAAGGGGACCTGGAGATCTTTATGAAGTCTGGTGATGTCATCTGACCCATCACTGCTCAGAGGATAGGACCTTTATGAAGTCCTGATGTTTCTTCTGACCTGTGGCTGCTGCCCAAAGGAGACCTGGAGATCTTTATGAAGTCTGGTGATGTCATCTGACCCATCACTGCTCAGAGGATAGGACCTTTATGAAGTCCTGATGTTTCTTCTGACCTGTGGCTGCTGCCCAAAGGAGACCTGGAGATCTTTATGAAGTCTGGTGATGTCATCTGACCCATCACTGCTCAGAGGATAGGACCTTTATGAAGTCCTGATGTTTCTTCTGACCTGTGGCTGCTGCCCAAAGGAGACCTGGAGATCTTTATGAAGTCTGGTGATGTCATCTGACCCATCACTGCTCAGAGGATAGGACCTTTATGAAGTCCTGATGTTTCTTCTGACCTGTGGCTGCTGCCCAAAGGAGACCTGGAGATCTTTATGAAGTCTGGTGATGTCATCTGACCCATCACTGCTCAGAGGATAGGACCTTTATGAAGTCCTGATGTTTCTTCTGACCTGTGGCTGCTGCCCAAAGGAGACCTGGAGATCTTTATGAAGTCTGGTGATGTCATCTGACCCATCACTGCTCAGAGGATAGGACCTTTATGAAGTCCTGGTGTTTCTTCTGACCTGTGGCTGCTGCCCCAAGTGGGCCTGGAGACCTTTATGATGCGAGCAGGACTCCTCCCAAGGCTTGGCACCGGCCTCTCCAGCCAGCATTGGCAAAGGACCCAAGGTGGCAATGTCACCTTGGGTTTGCTGATGACGATGGAAGCGGCAATGCTAGACATTGATGATTCCATTAAGCGTGAATTTCTTTTAATTCTGGTAATCTTTGCATTACTTCTCTACCTGATTTGGAAGCTCCTGAGATACCCTCCATTACGGCAGGAACTGTGTCAAACATCTCAAAGATGCCTTTCTGCCTGCTTTGGAATTGTGTCCCAGCTTTGGCCCTTTGGAGAACGGGTGAGTACTTTGGCCTCTCTAAGTGGCCCCAAAAACCCATGTCTGAGCACCAAGGAACTCAGTGTTCTTTCCATCTGTATAGACCTGTGAAATCAATGGGGACAACAATCAATACTCATTACTAAATTTGGTGTGTGTGTGTGGGGGGGGGGGGGGGGGGGGAACTTGAAGTACCTCTACTTGCTTTCCGAGTCTGCTGTGACCCTCAACAATGACTGAACACCACCAAACTTGGCACATAGACCTCTCATGACCCACTTTACCCCATGGTGTGGTTTGACTGTGGATCGAGCATGGATTATGGGACTTGCAGTATCTTCGCTCAATTCCTGAGACCACTGCAACCATCATCCAATTTCCAATAAGGACCAAACTTGGCACAACGGGTCTCCATGATGCACTCTACATCCTGGTGCAGTTTGGAGGATGATGCACCATGGACGATGGGACTTGCAGTTCCTTCACTCACTTCACTCGCAGTTCCTCATCCAATGACTGATGAAGACCAAACTTGGCACACAGAACCCCCATGACCCACTCTACATCTTGGTGCAGTTTGGAGGAGGACAGACCATGGATGATGGGACTTCAAGTACCTCCACTCCCTTCCCAAGATTGCTCAACCCTCATCTAATGACCAATCTAGACCAAACTTGGCACACAGAGCCCCCATGACCCACTCTACATCCTGCTGCTGTTTGGAGGAGGGTGGACCATGGATGATGGCACTTCAAGTACCTTCACTCACTTCCTGAGACCATAGTGGCCCTCATCCAACAACTGATCAAGACCAAACTTGGCACAGAGAGCCTCCATGGCCCACTCTACATCCTGGTACAGTTTGGAGGAGGATGGACCATGGATTATGGGACTTGAAGTACCTTCATTCACTTCCTGAGACCACTGTGAACCTCATCCAATGACTGATCAAGACCAAACTTAGCACACAGAGCCCCCATGACCCACTCTCCATCCTGGTGCAGTTTGGAGGAGGATGGACCACAGATGATGGGACTCGCAGTACCTTCACTAACTTCCTGAGACCACTGCGAGCCATATAAATAACAGATAAAGACCAACCTTGATATACAATTCCTTTCTCAAATAACCCAGGCAGCGCCGGGTCCCAAGCTAGTCTATGTATATAATAAAAGTCAAAGTTTGTATGCGGAGGACAAAAGTGTGGCGGTGTGGCGGTGTATGTGCCAGCATTCTGATTGGCTGCCACTGTGGTGGTATTTGCATATGGTCTCTGATTGGCCAGCTGCAACAGGAGCCCCTGGTGGAGAAAATGGTTCATGACAGAAATGGAGACATGAGAGAAGGAAATTTGCATATGGTCTCTGATTGGCCAGCCTCAATTCCAAGATTCTGAGATGACAAAGAGAGGAAAGGAAAAGGCCAGGGGCTCTGTCAGAAAATTACCAATACAGACCAAACTTGGCACACAGAGCCCCCATGACCCACTCTACATCCTACTGCAGTTTGGAGGAGGATGAACCATGGATGATGGGACTTGCAGTACCATCACTCACATTCTGAGACCGCTGTTAACCTCATCCAATGACTGATCAGGACCAAACTTCGCACATAGACCTCTCATGACCCACTTTACGTCCTGGTGTGGTTTGCCCGGGGATGGACCGTGGATTATGGGACTTGAAGTACCATTGCTCAATTCTTCAGACCACTGCAACCCTCATCCAATTACCAATAAATACCAAACTTGGCACACTGAGTCTCCATGACGCACTCTACATCCTGGTGCAGTTTGGAGGAGGATGCACCATGGACGATGGGACTTGCAATACCTGCACTCCCTTCCTAAGGGACGTCTCTGATCGAGCACGGGCTAAAGTCTCTCTTAAGACTTACTCCGTGGCTATACGGGTGGCCAGGAAATCATTCACGACCACCCGTATAGCATCTGCAACAAATAGATCATCGGAAATTAAAAAAAATAAAAACAACTAACAAAAAAACATTCTTTAAAGCACGGGAAAGCCTCTCTTAAGGCATATTCCGTGGCTATACGGGTGGCCAGGAACCTTCACGACCACCCGTATAGCGTCTGCAGCAAACAGATCATCGGAGCTGTTTCGGGTCGTGGGGGAACTCCTCCACCCACCTGTGGTGGAGGAGGTCGCTGATGACCCTGCAGCTCGGTGTCGCGATTTCGCACACCATTTTGCAGGTAAAGTCGCCCAGATACGTCTTGAGCTTGACTCCAATTCCATCGCAGTGCCAGAAGAGGTGACGGAGGCACCTGCTTGTCCAATCTTGTGGGATTCTTTTAGGCTTGTTCTTCCTGAAACCATTGAGGGGATTCTTGGGGCTGTGAGGGCGACCACCTCATCTCTAGACCCGTGCCCATCTTGGCTCATTAAATCAGCCAGGGAGGGGCTGGTTGATTGGTTTGTGTTGATTATCAACGCATCGTTGGAGCAAGGGATCTTTCCATCCAACTTGAAACAGGCTGTGGTTCGTCCACTCCTCAAAAAGGCTTCCCTTGACTCCACGGTGCTGAGCAATTACAGGCCAATCTCCAACCTCCCTTTTTTGGGTAAGGTGCTGGAGCGGGTGGTCGCCTCCCAGCTCCAGAGCTTCTTAGACGATACCAACTACCTAGATCAGTCACAGTCTGGTTTCAGGCCTGGTCATGGCACCGAGCCAAAACTTTTTAGATCAGTCACAGTCTGGTTTCAGGCCTGGTCATGGCACTGAGACAGCCTTGGTCGCCTTGGTGGATGACCTCCGCAGAGAGCTGGACAGGGGGAGTGTGACTCTGCTGGTTCTCTTGGACATCTCAGCGGCTTTCGATACCATCGATCATGGTATCCTTCTGGGTTGTCTCTCTGGGATGGGCCTTGGGGGCACGGTTTTGTCGTGGCTCCGGTCCTTCCTGGAGGGACGCACCCAGATGGTGAAGCTGGGAGACGCCTGCTCGGACCCCTGGCCTTTGACCTGTGGGGTCCCGCAAGGGTCCATTTTGGGAGGGACGAACCCAGATGGTGAAGCTGGGAGATGCCTGCTCGGACCCTGGCCTTTGACCTGTGGGGTCCCGCAAGGCTCTAATCTCTCCCATGCTTTTTAACATCTACATGAAACCGCTGGGAGAGGTCATCCGGAGTTTTAGAGTTGGGTGCCATCTCTATGCGGATGACGCACAACTCTACTACTCCTTTCCACCTAATTCCAAGGAGGCCTCTCGGGTGCTGGACGAGTGCCTGGCCGCTGTGTCGATCTGGATGAGGAACAACAAGCTGAAGATCAATCCCGACAAGACAGAGGTCCTCCTGGTCGATCGTAAACCGGATCGGGGTATAGGGTGGCAACCTGTGTTGGACGGGGTTACACTCCCCCTGAAGCCACAGGTCCGCAGTTTGGGTGTCCTCTTGGATTCTTCGCTTACACTTGAGGCTCAGGTGTCGGCGGTATCGGGAGGGCCTTTGCACAATTGAGACTTGTGCGCCAGCTGCGACCGTACCTCGTGAAGGCAGATCTGGCCGGGGTGGTCCATGCCTTGGTCACCTCTAGAATGGATTACTGCAATGCGCTCTACGTGGGGCTGCCCTTGAAGACGGCTCGGAAACTTCAATTGGTCCAGCGGGCAGCAGCTAGGATGCTAACTGGAGCTCATTATCAAGAGAGGTCAACCCTCTTGTTCAAGGAGCTCCACTGGCTGCCATTTATTTTCCGAGCCCAATTCAAGGTGCAGGTGCTCACCTACAAAGCCCTGAACGGTTTGGGACCACCCTACCTGCGTGACCGCATCTCCATCTATGAACCCACACGCTCGCTCCGGTCATCTGGGGAGGCCCTGCTCGTGATCCCACCTACGTCGCAAGCGCGCTTGGTGGGGACGCGGGACAGGGCCTTCTCTGTGGCGGCTCCCCGACTTTGGAATGCCCTTCCAAAAGAGCTCCGTCAGGCCCCTACTCTAGCAGTTTTCAAAAGGAACCTAAAAACTTGGCTGTTCCGATGTGCCTTCGCAGATTAGGAATCCCCATCCCAAGTCCTAGAAGCACTTTAGCACAACCAATGTTGCTGCACACCGCACTTTTAATCCTACGTTCCTCCTGCCATTTCGGCACTTTTAACCCTGTACCCCATTGCGCCGGCCGAACAAGTTTTAATAGTGTCTTGATGTATTGTCATTGTTGTTATTTTGCTTAATTGTTTTGATTTGCTTTGTTTATTGTTGTGTTATGTTTTCTATTGTATTGTGTTTTGAGGCTTCGGCCCGTGTAAGCCGCATCGAGTCCTTCGGGAGATGCTAGCGGGGTACAAATAAAGTTAATAATAATAATAATAATAAGACCATTACAACTGCCATTACAACTGCCAACAATGATGGATCAGGACCACAATTTACACAAAGAGTCCGCATGACCCACTCTAAATCCTGGTGCGGTTTGGAAGAATTTGTCAATGGATAATGGGACTTGCAGTCACTTCACTCACTTCCTGAGACCACTGAGACCCTCGCCAATGACTGATCAAGACCAAACTTGACACACAGAGACCCCATGACCCACTCTACATCCTGGTGCACTTTCGAGGAGGACAGACCATGGATGATGGGACTTCAAGTACCTGCACTCCCCAAGACTGCTGCAACCCTCATCTAATGTCCGATCAAGACCAAACTTGGCACACAGAGCCCCCATGACCCACTCTACATCCTGCTGCAGTTTTGGAGGAGGACGGACGATGGATGATGTGACTTCCAGTACCTTCACTCACATTCTGAGGCCTCTGCAAACCTCATGCAATGACTGATCAAGACCAAACTTGGCACATAGACCTCTCATGACCCACTTTACGTCCTGGTGTCGTTTGGAAAAAAAATTGGAGATGGATGATGGGACTTGCAGTAACCTCACTCACTTTCTGAGACCACTGAGACCCTCGCCAATGACTAATCAAGACCAAACTTGGCACACGGAGCCCCAATGACCCACTCTACACCCTGGTGCAGTTTGGAGGACAGACTATGGATGATAGGACTTCAAGTACCTCCACTCTTTTCCCAAGATTGCTGCAACCCTCATCTAATGACCAATCAAGACCAAACATGGCACACACAGCCACCATAACCGGTGGTGGCTGTGTGTGCCATGTTTGGTCTGGTGCTGTTTGAAGGATGGACGATGGATGATGGGACTTGCAGTACGTTCACTCACTTCCTGAAACCATAGCGACACTCATTCAAAAACCAATATAGACCAAACTTTGAGCAGAGAGCCCCCATGGCCAACTCAACATTCTGGTGAGGTTTGGGGGAGTACAGACTATGGATGATGAGACTTCAAGTACCTCCACTCACTTCCCAAGACCTCTGCAACACTCATCTAATGACCGATCAAGACCAAACTTGGCACACAAAACCCCCATGACCCACTCTCCATCCTGGAGCAGTTTGGAGGAGGATGGACCACAGATAATGGGACTCACAGTACCTTCACTAACTTCCTGAGACAACTGCGAGTCATATAAATAACTGATAAAGACCAACCTTGATACACAATTCCCTTTTCAAATAACCCAGGCAGCGCCGGGTCCCCAAGCTAGTATATATATATATAGTTTGGTTTTTGTTCTATGTTCTTTTCTTCCTTTTCTTGTCTATTTTTTTCTTTTTTTCTTCTTCTTCTTCTTCACTTTTTTCTTCTCGTTATTCTTTTTCCGATTTATGACTTATAAACTAGGCATGTGATTTTATCATATATTTGTATATTTGAAAACTTAATAAAAATTATTTTTTTAAAAAAAAAAAAAACCACAAGCTCACCGGATCTATTACCGCCTGGAACGCAACCTCTTCCGAGAGAGAATTCACATCATCCGCAAAAAAACTCGCAAACACAGACAAGGAACTGTTGCACTTCCATATCAACATCAGCCAAAAGCCTAGTTCCAACAGACTTCACAACATCTGAGGATGCTTGCCATAGATGCAGGCGAAACATCAGGAGAGAATGCCTATTGAACAGTGGTTCTCAACCTGTGGGTCCCCAGGTGTTTTGGCCTACAACTCCCAGAAGTCCCAGCCAGTTTACTAGCTGTTAGGATTTCTGGGAGCTGAAAGCCAAAACATCTGGGGACCCACAGGTTGAGAACCACTGCTCTAGAACACGGCCATACAGCCCAAAAAACCTACAACAACCCAGTCATTCTGGCCACGAAAGCCTTCAACAATAAATTCAGCATTAGTTTATTTCTCTAATCTCTATTTGAATGAACATCAGACTATTCTAGCAAACTGCCATTTGAATTATCCATTCATAACAGATCCTGCTATTTGCTGTTGAGTATTCTAATTGTCTAAGAGGGCACTAAGACAATTGTCCATTAACCTCCCAAATGTAACTCCTCTAACTTGTTAACCTAGTTGTAATAGAACATGTATTTTCCAGATCTTACATGCTCAAATGATACCTAGTGGTATTGAAGGATGCTTGTGCTTTTCTATTCAAGTATTTTCCTGGAATAGATTCTGCCAAAGCAATCTTATACTTTGGGACTCCTTGGGGAGATTAAAAAAAGAGATGGTACAGTCACAAACAACCCATCATTTCAGTGAGTTGTAAAGCTACGCTTGCAAATTCCTTGCTGCTGAAAAGGCCCCAGTCATCAGGGATTAAACCACATATAGACAACTTTTAGCTTGTGACTCCCAGTTTGAAGATCAGGAAGAAAACCAGATTTCTTGGACATGTTATTTGAACCTTAAACACTACTTATGACTGTGACTGATGTGGGAGTGAGGTTAAATTGTTCTCCCTTTTAGTGTCCATCTCTTTCCCATCACATTTCTATCACATTCAAAAAATTTCAGAGAAGCTGCTTTTCACCCAACGGAATCCAAGGTAAGGAGTGACAAATACATACATTGACAAGATGGAATATGTCTAGAAAAAGTTGACCAAAGTGATCAAAGATCTGAAAGCCAAGCTCATTGAGAAGCAGTTTAGGAATCTGGGTATGTTTAACTTTGAGAAAAGAAGATTGAGAATGGACATGATGGCCATGTTTAAATATGTGAAAAGATGTCACAAGGAGGAGGGGACAAGCTTGTTTTCTGCTGCTTTAAACACAGAGCAAGGGATTCAAATAGCAGGAAAAGATATTCCACCTAAACATTAGGGAGAATTACCTGATTATAAAATCTGCCTTAGACCTCTTCTGCACTGCCATATAATCCGGATTATCACAGCAGATAATCCACCTGTTCTGCTCTGAATTGAGGTTTAGCACAGATGTAATAATAATAATAATAATAATAATAATAATAATAATAATAACTTTATTTGTACCCCAGTACCATCTCCCCAAGGGACTCGGCTTACATGAGGCCAAGCCCACAGCACATCAATAAACAAAAGCGATAACAAATAATCAATACAAACAGTTGAAATAAAAACTCAAAAACAAAAAATCCACAATGGCAATAAAGAATAACAATAACATATAGCATTTAAAAACCTATGGCCAGTCCAAATGTAGTAATTAAAATTTAAAAATGCTGGGCATGAAACAAGGTAAGGTAAACCAGGATAGGGTTTTCAAAGGAAGATGAGGGCACATAAACAATCCTAAATCAGTATTAAAGTGCATTTGAGGACATATTGCTAAGAGTTTTCCTTATTCTGGGAAGGCACACTGGAACAACCACGCTTTCAGGCTCCTCCTAAAGACTGCCAGCGTTGGGACATGTCTGATGTTGGGGCAATCATCAGCAACTATAAGATCTATCAACTGAAAGGTTGCAAGTTTAAAGCCCCAGGTTGGCATGAGCGGCCAACCGTCAGCCCTGCTCATTGTATACCTAAGCAGTTCAAAAACAGCTTTAGCTGTAATTAGATAAATTAGGTACAGCTAAAAGAGAGGGAGGTATTTTACAACGCCATAAAGAAAAAGAAAATCAGAAAATGCTGGAATGAGGAAGTCCTGATGGCTCTTCATCATAGAGGATGGAGCGACAGCACCTCCTGTGGACTCAAGCCCAACATTTAAACAACACCTCCTTCTGTGCTGTCTGTGTACTGTCTGTACAAACGGCATTGAATGTTTGCCATGTATGTGTGTACTTGTGATCCGCCCTGAGTCCCCTTTGGCGTGAGAAGGGCGGAATATAAATAATAATAATAATAATAATAATAATAATAATAATAATTATTATTATTATTATTATTATTATTATTATATGAGTCTACACTGCTATATAATCCAGTTCAAAGCAAATAATCTGGATTTTATATGGCAGTGTAGATGGAGTCTTAGAGTGTGGGGGAGTCTTCTTCTCTGGAGCTTTCTAAACAGAGGGCAGATGGTTGTGTGGGGAAGGATGACAATTTCCTTGGGAGCAGTAGGTTACCAAGGTCTGGAGTAAACAGCCAAAAGGCTAAAGAGAGGGTTCGACAAACACAACAAGTATCAAGCAGTGAAATAACAATAATCTCAAATAAACATCTAAAGGGAATGTCCCACGAACTTAGATGTCTTTAAACTAATGCCCAGATCACGGGAAATAAGAAGAACTCCAACTTTTAGCACAACAAGACAACTAGGATGTAATCGGTATCACTGAAACCTGGTGGGACGAGTCATATAATATGAAAATAGCAATGGAGGGATATAACTTTAAAAAAAAAAAAGAGAAAAGACCAAACAGGAAAGGGGGCAGAGTAGTATTAGGCTTGGGCGATCCAGTTCGTTAATTTCGTTATTCGTTATTAATTCGTATTTAAATTAGCTTACGATCCAATATTGAGCCATGCAGGAATAGTGTGAGGAGTAATTAAGAATCGAAACAATTTTTCCAATTTTCGTAATTATTTCGTAATTATTTCGTAATTATTTTCGTATGTCTGGTGCAAGTTTTACAATCTCGCATTTACCCCACTTCCGGTCCCTTTGCTCTGCTGCTTCCCTCCTCTTTCCTCAGGCTTCTTCTTGCCTCACTCTGGGCTGCACTGGGCTTCCTTCCTTTCATAGATCATAGAATCATAGAATCAAAGAGTTGGAAGAGACCTCATGGGCCATCCAGTCCAACCCCCTGCCAAGAAGCAGGAATATTGCATTCAAATCACCCCTGACAAATGGCCATCCAGCCTATGCTTAAAAGCTTCCAAAGAAGGAGCCTCCACCACACTCCGGGGCAGAGAGTTCCACTGCCGAACGGCTCTCACAGTCAGGAAGTTCTTCCTAATGTTCAGATGGAATCTCCTCTCTTGTAGTTTGAAGCCATTGTTCCGCGTCCTAGTCTCCAAGGAAGCAGAAAACAAGCTTGCTCCCTCCTCCCTGTGGCTTCCTCTCACATATTTATACATGGCTATCATATCTCCTCTCAGCCTTCTCTTCTTCAGGCTAAACATGCCCAGTTCACTAAGCCGCTCCTCATAGGGCTTGTTCTCCAGACCCTTGATCATTTTAGTCGCCCTCCTCTGGACACATTCCAGCTTGTCAATATCTCTCTTGAATTGTGGTGCCCAGAATTGGACACAATATTCCAGGTGTGGTCTAACCAAAGCAGAATAGAGGGATAGCATTACTTCCCTAGATCTAGACACTATGCTCCTATTGATGCAGGCCAAAATCCCATTGGCTTTTTTTGCTGCCACATCACATTCCTGGCTAATGTTTAACTTGTTGTCCACGAGGACTCCAAGATCTTTTTCACACGTACTGCTCTCGAGCCAGGCGTCCCCATTCTGTATCTTTGCATTTCATTTTTTCTGCCAAAGTGGAGTATCTTGCATTTGTCACTGTTGAACTTCATTTTGTTAGTTTTGGCCCATCTCTCTAATCTGTCAAGATCATGTTTTGAATCCTGCTCCTGTCCTCTGGAGTATTGGCTATCCCTCCCAATTTGGTGTCGTCTGCAAACTTGATGATCCTGCCTTCTAGCCCTTCATCTAAGTCATTAATAAAGATGTTGAACAGGACCGGGCCCAGGACAGAACCCTGCGGCACTCCGCTCGTCACTTCTTTCCAGGATGAAGAGGAAGCATTGGGGAGCACCCTCTGGGTTCGTCCATTTAACCAATTACAGATCCACCTCACCGTAGTTTTGCCTAGCCCACATTGGACTGGTTTCCTTGCCAGAAGGTCATGGGGGACCTTGTCGAAGGCCTTACTGAAATCCAGGTACGCTACATCCACGGCATTCCCCGCCTCTACCCAGCCTATCTTCCTTCCTTCCTTCCTTCCTTCCTTCCTTCCTTCCTTCCTTCCTTCCAGCTGGCAAATCCCACATTCCCCCTCCCTCCTCTTTCTCCTGGCATCCTTCTTGCCCAAAATTTCTCATTACTTTATTTTTCATACCCTCACTTTATGCCACAGGAATGCATTGCCAGGTACAGCTAGTATATAATATAATATAGTATAATATATAATAATAATATAATAATAATATAATATATATTATATATTATATTATATTATTATAATACTATTATATTATAGTATTGTATATTATATTATATTATAATATTATATATTATATTACTATATTATTATTATATTATATTATAATTGTATAATATAATATAATATATAATATATTATATTATAATATTATATATAAGATTATATATAATATAATATAATAATATAATAATATAATATACAATTATAATATAATATAATAATATTATAATAATATAATATAATATAGTTGTTGTTTGTTTTATCACACCAACAGTGAACAACATAGGGAGAGGGAAGCTTCAGAAATTCCCCCTGTCCCATTTGGAGGTTTTTTTGGCATATTGTGCAATCGCGTCCGCCATTAACGAATCAATTTGTAATTTTACAAAATTTCGTATATTTCGAAATTTTTAAAAGGAAAATTTCGGAATTCTTTTAAAAAACGAGTTTAGAACCAAATTTTTCCGTGGTTACCCAAGCCTAAGTCGTATCATATGCCAAAAATATTGCACCTGTGAAGAGATGCAAGGCTTCACTCCTGAAAGCCAAGTTGGGAGCATCTGGATAAAAATTAAGGGAACAAGGACTGAAAAATATGTAATTGTGGGCATCTACTACAGACCTCAAAGACAGACAGAAGAACTGGATGAAGCCTTCCTTGACCAGATGATCAAACATGCAGAAAAGAAGAGATAAAGTAGTAACGGGGGATTTCAATTACTCTGATATTTTATGGAAAACACTTTACCAAGAGTACAGATGTGTTTTATTGTCCATAAGGTAGAAGAGGCAACATGGTGATCAGCTATTCAGAATCTGATCCTAACCAACAGTAAGGATCTGGTCAATGGAATGGAAGTGATAGCATCCTTAGGTGGGAGTGACCATGTTCTCCTGGAGTTTGTGAAACAAAGGAAGGGGGAAACTAAGAGACATCAAACATGCATTCTAGAATTTAGGAGAGCTGACTTCAGAACATTTAAGGGAATACTGAGCATGATTCCATAGACAGGAATACTAAAAGAGATGGGAGTTAATGATGAGGAAGTTTCTTAAAAGTGAGATACTGAAAGTACAATTGCAAACAGTGCCAGCAAGGAGAAGAAAATGAGAGAAGTGTCAAACAACCAGAATGGATGTCCAGAGAACTTTTAATTGAGCTAAGATTTAAAGGAGGCATGCACAAGAAATGGGAAAGGGGGAAATAACCAAAGAGGAATTCAAACAAATAATTAACATATACAGGGAAAGGACTCTTTAAGGCTAAAGCGCAAAATGAGCTCAAGCTTGCCAGGGAGATTAAAAACAATAAAATGTTGTTTTTTTTTGTTGTTGTTATGTCAGTAGAAAAAGGAAGAACAAAGAAATGGTAGGACTTCTGTGTGGAGAAGATGGAGAAATGCTGATAGGGTAGGGAAAAGGCAGAACTACTCAACACCTTCTTTGCCTCAATCTTCCCAAAAAAAACAAATCAGTTTTAAACCTTTCAACACTTCCTCACCACTTCAGAGAACAATGAGGTGGGGCCATGGCCAGCATCATGTGATGGCACTCAGCAGGTCCTGTCCCTAAAGAGGAGCAAAGACCCCCAAACCGCCAGTGTGATGAGGTTTCGGGAGATTTAAAAACACGAGTACGTCCCTCTATTTTATTAACCTGCAGCTTATATTAAATTTATTCATCATGTCAGGAGCAACCAGACATTTGTATTACATTTTTAACAAAACAAACAAACAGACAAAACTCAAAGTTTGCAATCTTGGTAGTTGATTAAATGTCCTTTAACCAGTATCTGTCCACTTGGAGTGCCTCTGGTGTTGCCGCAAGGAGGTCCTCCATTGTGCATTTAACAGGACTCAGGTTGCATTGCAGTAGGTGGTCAGTGGTTTGCTCTTCTCCACACTCGCATGTCATGGATTCCACTTTGTAGCCTCATTTCTTAAGGTTGGCTCTGCATCTCATGGTACCAGAGCGCAGTATGTTCAGCACTTTCCAAGTCGCCCAGTTTTCTGTGTGCCCAGGGGGGAGTCTCTCATTTGGTATCAGCCATTGGTTGAGGTTCTGGGTTTGAGCCTGCCACTTTTGGACTCTCGCTTGCTGAGGGGTTCCAGTGAGTGTCTCTGTAGATCTTAGAAAACTATTTATTGATTTAAGTCGTTGACATGCGGGCTGATACCCAAACAAGGGATGAGCTGGAGATGTCACTGCCTTGGTCCTTTCACTGTTGGCTGCTACTTCCTGGCGGATGTCAGGTGGTGTTAGACAGTGTAGTTTCTCCAGAAGTGTAGAGTGCAGACACCCCATGATAATGCGGAATGTCTCATTAAGAGCCACATCCACTGTTTTGTGTGGTGAGATGTGTTCCACACTGGGCATTCATACTCAGCAGCAGAGTAGCATAGCGCAAGGGCAGATGTCTTCACTGTGTTCACAGTGTTCCACACTGGGCTTGCATACTCAGCAGCAGAGTAGCATAGCACAAGTGCAGATGTCTTCACTGTGTCTGGTTGTGGTCCCCAGGTTGTGCCAGTCAGCTTTTATATGATATTGTTTCTGGCACTCACTGTTTGCTTGATATTCAGGCAGTGCTTCTTATAGGTCGGAGCATGGTCCAGAATGACTCCCTGGTATTTGGGTGCATGCCAGAAGCAACCAGAAGCTTATATGAAATGAGCCTACCTTACAGAGGGAACTGGGAGGAAAAAAGACAACCAACCAATCTCCTTAGAGCTGTATGTTTATCATAGTATTAGTGCCTTATTGATTGATCCCATGACTGAAGGGCCACTTAGAACCTTTCCAGTCAATGTTGTTGGTGCAGTAAATGCACAGTTGCGACTACTTAGTAGCTTCAGAGGATTCAGGCATCATTTCGCAAAGTGGTTCTACTGTTGAAGGAAAATAGCATTTTCCCAGCAGTAAAAAAAAAATTTGCAAGAATTGCTTCAGGGAAACAGGCATAAATTCAGGTTTCGATAGAAGGAAGACAACAGCCCCACAGCCAAAGGTCCTCAAATTAGAAATTTTAGCAAGAAAAGAGAGACATTTTTTTTTTTTAAAAAAAAGAATAAGAGACAGCAGTGTAGAGAAAGCATTATTTATCTGAGATAGTTCCCAACATATTTTATCTATATTTTACCATGGGTTGTGGCTTGGTGTAGCACATGCACTCCTGATTCTAAGGGAGTAATGCCAAGGTTTGTAGGCCAAAATATTGAACTTCATAGATATTGTAGAACTAGAATTTCCAGCATTTCCTACCATTTCCCATACTGGTTAGTGCCAATGAGAGTCATAATCCAACATTGACTGGAGAACCATGTGATTCCCACTCCTGTTCAAGACATCATTAACAAATTCAAGAAGAATCACATTCTGCTCAGTAAATATTTCTAAATATTTGATTCTATACTAGTGTTTCACAACCTCGGGGTCGGGACCCCTGGGGGGGGACCACGAGGGGGGTGTCAGAGGGGTCACAAAAAACCATCAGAAAACACAGTATTTTCTGTTGGTCATGGGGGTTCTGTGTGGGAAGTTTGGCCCAATTCTATTGTTGGTGGGGTTCACAATTATTTTTAATTGTGAATTAGAAATCCCAGCAACTACAACTTCCAAATGTCAAGGTCTATTTTTCCCCTCAAACTCCAGCAGTGTTCACATTTGAGCATATTGAATATTGGTGCTAAGTTTGGTTCAGATCCATAATTGTTTGAGTCCATAGTGCTCTCTGGATGTAGGTGAACTACAACTCCAAAACTCAAGGTCAATGCGCACTAAACCCTCCCAGTATTTTCTGTTGGTCATGGGAGTCTTGTGTGCCAAATTTGGTTTATTATTATTATTATAGTTATTATTAAACTTTATTTGTACCCCGCTAGCATCTCCCAAAGGATTCGATGCGGCTTACACAGGCCGAGGCCTCAACACATAACACAACAATACAATCTAAGCAAATCAAACAATTAAAAACAGAATAAAGCAAAATAAACAACAGGCACAAAACACTAAACACAATAGAATTGGGCCGGGCCAGAGTAATGGGTACAAGATTAAAAGTGCTGATGTGACAGGAGGTGTATATAGTAGGGCTGGGCGATGTCGTTCGTTAATTTTGTATATCGTTAAGTTTTTCGTTAATATTCAATATACGAAACGATATCAAAATTATTTTCAAACACGGAAGTGTATTTTAAATATCGAAACAGCATGCGCCAAATATTCTCGTATTTCCGTCCATTTCGGAAATACCTAAGATGGCGATGCTTGCTGCTCCTCCTCCTCCTTTGGAAGGGGCTCCTTTCCTTCCAGAGTGAGCTTTAGGGAAGAAGGCAGGGGCCCTGCGAGGGAGGCTTCGGCTATGACTGTCATTGCCGTCTCCATCCCTTCCTTCCTCCAATCCTCCGACCCTTTCTCCTCCTCCTCCTCAGGCCGCGTGGGGGCGGGGAGGAAGAGCAGCTGGGGGAGACCTCTCCCTCCTCCTCTACCTCCTCACTCCACTCCCAGCCACCCACTCCCCGTGAGTATATGAAAATAATATATATATATATTTATAATATTTATTATATTTATTATTATTATTAAGAATGGATGGCCATCTTTCAGTAGTGATTTCACTGTGCCTTCCATGCACGGAGGCAGAAAGTGTTTTGTCAATATTTTTATTATTGAGAGAAGCATTGTCAAACCGGAATAGAGATTTCACCCCTCCTCCCTCTCTCTCTCTCTTTCCCCCCACTTTCCTTCTGTAGGTTAAAACTATTATATTTATAATATTTATTATATTTATTATTATTAAGAATGGATGGCCATCTTTCAGTAGTGATGTCACTGTGCCTTCCATGCACGGAGGCAGAAAGTGTTTTGTCAATATTATTTTTATTAATAGAGATTTCATTTCTCCTCCCTCTCTCTCTCTCTCTTTCCCCCCACTTTCCTTCTCCAGGTTAAAACTATTATTTTCACGTTGCGCAACCACGCCCGCCATCTTAACGAATCAATTCGTTAATATTAACGAAATTTCGTAAATATCAAACTTTTAAAAGGGAAAATTTCGGAAATATTTTAAATAACGAGACACAAAAACACCCCAAAAACGAATCGATTTTAGAACAGATTAAAAGTGCTGATGTGACAGGAGGTGTATATAGGGCTTCCAGGGCAAGTGCGATGTGCAGCAATCATTGGTTCTGATAAAGTGCTTATGGGACTTGGTAGTGGAGATTTCCTAATCTGGGAAGGCGCATCGAATGCCTGGCCGCTGTGTCTATCTGGATGAGGAGGAACAAGCTGAAGATCAATCCCGACAAGACAGAGGTCCTTCTGGTCGATCGTAAACCTGACCGGGGTATAGGGTGGCAACCTGTGCTGGACGGGGTTACACTCCCCCTGAAGTCACAGGTCCGCAGTTTGGGAGTCCTCTTGGATTCAACGCTTACGCTTGAGGCTCAGGCGTCGGCGGTGTCTGGGAGGGCTTTCGCACAACTGAGACTCGTGCGCCAACTGCGACCGTACCTCGCAAAGGCGGATCTGGCCGGAGTGGTCCATGCCTTGGTCACCTCCAGATTGGACTACTGCAATGCGCTCTACGTGGGGCTGCCCTTGAAGACGGCTCGGAAGCTCCAACTGGTCCAACGATCAGCAGCCCACCACGGAAAAGACCCTGTCCCGCGTCCCCACCAAGCACGCTTGCGCGTAGAGTTCAGAATGCTATTTGATTGTAGATGATCTATAAATCCCAGCAGCTACAACTCCCAAATGACAAAATTAATACACCCCTCCCCCTCCCAGCACAGCAATATTCAAATTTGGGCATATCGGGTACTTGTGCCAGATTTGGTCCAGTGAATGAAAATACATCCTGCATATCAGATATTTACATTACGATTCATAACAGTAGCGAAATTACAGTTATGAAGTAGCAATGAAAATAATGTTTTGGTTGGGGTTCACCACAACATGAGGAACTGAATTAAGGGGTCATGGCATTAGGAAGGTTGAGACCCACGGTCCTATACAATAAGGGGGAAAATGCACCCAAACCTGTCACTCTTTGAGGGACATATGCAAGTTATATTTGCATACATCTTTTTCGAGTGTTGTGGAGGTTAATACTCTCATCCATTCCCTCTTAAGCACCCCAGACTTGCTTTTCAATTACTGCAAACCACCAACTGGCTATTCTTTGGCTGGTGGAGAGGAGAGAGGATTGTACAGATAAGAAAAGAATCAGTGACTTGAACTCGTAGGCAGTTGTTTTCCTTAGGCAACCGATACTAGCAGTTCACTTGGCACCATGCATGAATGTGCCCTTCTATATCATGCAGGGAGCTGCTGGTTTTAATTTGCAAAACTCTAGGCACCAAGACATTTGCATGTGCCTGGGAGAGCTGTCTGCCACATGCTCCTCTCTCTTGCAGGGGAGCTGCTTTTTGGCCTTGGCTCCCTGACAGTGTGTTCTGTTTTCCAATGTTAATAAGATCACCCTGTTCCTTTGTACTCTCCTGTGGAGACCTTTGCATCTTTCTGTTTTTAATAGTGGTTAGAGCTGCCCTGTCTCTCAATGTGCAGACTTCACCTGGTGCCCCTAGGAACACCATTCCCTTCCAGGATAATCTGAGACATGGATTAATTAATTAGGGTGTTTACTCTTGCCAAGCTAAAACCGTTCGACTTAATTAGCTCATTCCCTGATTTGCTTGAAACTCCTAATCCACCCAAATGAGATTTCCCCTGCCTTAAAAATAAAGCAGAAAATAAACTTAAATTGATGAAATTGTGTGAGAAAAAAATGTTCGGGGAAATTTTGGAAGTCTGTCCAGGGTTTGGAAGCATTTTTCTCAACTTCCTCAAAGTAATAATATCCCAGGTAAAATTGGGAAAGAAAAGCCAGTAGGGTTTCTAACTTTCACATTGCAGCAGCTCTTTTCCAAGCAGCTGAAATCCTCCTTCAAGAGATGTAGGTGCTCCATGTAGCTAGGATGTGAGTGACGAAGTCATAGTCTGGTATTATTTTAAAATCAATTCAGGAAGAATCACCATTATAGAGCTAGACAGAGAAATATTTTTAAACGGTTGATTCTTTTTATAGAATCCCGTGCTTTCTTTAATATTTATCTCATGTGATATTCTTAACAACAGGTATCTGATGGAGTTGTTTTACATCAGTGTTTCTCAACCAGGGGGTCAGGACTCCTGGGGGAGGGGTTATGAGGGGGTATTAGAGGGGTCACCAAAGACCATAAAAAACACAGTATTTTCTGTTGATCATATGGGTTCTGTGTTTGAAGTTTGTCCCAATTCTATCATTGGTGGGGATAAGAATGCTCTTTGATTGTAGCTGAACTATAAATCCCAGCAACTATAGCTTCCAAATATCCAGGTATATATTCCCCAAACTCCACCAGTGTTTACATTTGGGCATATTGAGTATCCATGCCAAGTTAGGTCCAGATCCATCACTGTTTGAGTCCACAGTGCTCTCTTTATGTAGGTGAACTACAACTTCAAAAATCAAGGTCAATGCCCACCAAACCCTTCCAGTAGTTTCTGTTGGTCATTGAACTTCTGTGTGCCAGTTTGGATCAATTCCATCGTTGGTAGAGTTCAGAATGCTCTTTGATGGGAAGTGAACTATAAATCGCAGCAACTACAACTCCCAAATGACAAAATCAACCCCCCACCCCCCAGTTCACCAGTATTCAAATTTGGGCGTATCGGGTATTTGTGCCAAAATTGGTCCAGTGGATGAAAATACATCCTGCATATCAGATATTTACATGACGATTCACAACAGTAGCAAAATTACAGTTATGAAGTAGCAACAAAAATAATGTTATGGATTGGGGGGGGGGGGGTCACCACAACATGAAGAACTGTATTAAGGGGCCGTGGCATTAGGAAGGTTGAGAAACACTGAGCCAGAACTTCATACTTATTTCTCTTGATTATGCATTGTAAGTCAAGCAGCCTCCACATGCCCATTTCCGGCTTATCAGAGTGAGGAGATCAAAAGCAACATGTCAAGCTATTTTCCTTTAGCTGGACACACTGCTGTAGGCACTGGTAGAGAGCTGCGGGTGATGTCCTACAAGCAATTCCTTGCAGCACATCTAGCTAAAAGAAAATAACTGGATGCATCACCATGAATGCCTTTGTTCTCTGACAAACTGGAAATGGCTGCTGTGTTGGCAGGGGTGGAGAGGGACTGAGTGGCTTACAAGTAGGATTGGTAGGGTAGCCTATATTACTATGTTATAAGGCAGACTTACGATGTCATCAGATATAAATGAAATGGTAGGGTGAAGGTTTGAGGAAAAGAGACAAAGAGAGGCCCGGAGGTCTCAAAAGCACGGATTTTATTTCCAGCTGGGACTCTGGTGAGGAGTTGTGTCCAAAAGCACCAGAGCAATGATAAAGGGGTTGACTGCCTTTTATACCCTCCAATCGCAGGCAAACAAAGAACATACTTCTACATACATTGACGTCATTCTCTACCTCATTTTAGCATCATAGGGATATCAAATGCTATCTTCCAACATACAAAAGGCATGTTTCTGTGTATTTCTTTCTAGCAGCACTTTACAGCTTACATTCATCAATCAAGGGGCCTACTTTGACCTGTCATGAGGCTCCTTACTTTTTACTTATCTCTGTTGCTTCTAGGACGGGCTTATCTCTCTCCTGGAATGTTCCCCCTCCTGCCCGTGCTTTGGACACAGATCTCCTTCAGCATTCTTTCTAATACAGAGAGAACCTGATTTTTCTATACATTTCAGTGCTTGTAAAGTACATACAATTTATACATAAATAAATACCTATTTTTCCAATATCTCCTCATCATAACTAGGCATGGGCAATCCATGATTCTAAATGGTTCTAAAGTACTTACAAAAAAGGGGGTGCTGGTGCTTTGCTTCTACAGTGTTGCTAAAGTTCTGGTGGTGAAAAATTCAGAAATCTAACAAAACTTTCAAAATTTCATTATTATTTCATTATTGGTGATTTTTATGACAGAACCAATTAGGAACTGCCATTTGTCTTCTTCTTAGGCAATCCCTTGTTGTCCAAGTAGGATTGTCTTCCAAGATCGGTGTACTGGCGGTGGGTTCGTCAGTGACTGTGGAGCCCTATTCTTGACCTACATGTTCTCCTGTAGTGAGGGCAATGGTTTCCAGGTTTTCAGGTTTGGTTTGACGTGCCTTCCTCTTGGCACATTTCTCTCTTTTGCCCACCATTTGTGCCTCTTCAAATTCTACAGAACTGCTGGTCACAGCTGACCTCCAGCTGGCATTTTGAAAATTTTGTTAGAGTTCTGAAATTTTCACCACCAGAACTTTAGCAACACTGTAGAAGCAAAGCACCAGCACCCCCTAGTTTTGTAATTACTTTAGAACCATTTAGAACCATGGATTGCCCATGCCTAGTTATAACATGTAACCACATTATCTTACCTTACTTTTGGTCAACAAGCTCAGCAGCTCAGCGCTTTAACCCACTGTGCCACCAGGGGCTCAATGGTATAGTACAATATAGTAATTAATACTGATATTGTACTATGCTAATAATATAATATATTGTATGTATATATATCTTGTAAGCCACTCTGAGTCCCCTTCGGAGTGAGAAGGGTGGCATTGAAATGTCGTAAATAAATAAATAGCTGCAACTGCAAGCTCAAGTTTGGTAAGTGAGGAAAGATGGGTACCTTTAACATGCTTGATAAAACTTTGTGGTATTTCATTTTGCTCAATGATTTGTTAAGTTACAGTAGCCCTATAAGAATGTTCAATGGTTGATGTGCTCAGAGGAGAAAGGGAAGTCCAAAGCTACATGTTCTTCTTGGGGAAGAGTAGGGGAATGGACATAAACAGAGCCCATTACTGTTCAGTCTTATATGGAATCAGATTTCCTTGTGAAAATGATAAAGTGTCAACCTTTTCTGAAAAGTGTTGCATAAATGTTTTCTCAGCTCCCTAATGCCCACAGTTGATTCAGGGCACAGATAAGACTTTGCACACAAACAGAAACAACAGTATAGCTTTGAAGATCCACCCAGAAGAAAAGTGTTCTTGCCATACATCAAGGGAACCACTGACCGCATAGGGAAGCTGATGAGGAAACACAGCATACAAACCACCTACAGACCCACCAAGAAAATCCAACAAATGCTCTGTTCAAAAGGGATCCTCTCACCTCTGCAGGAGTCTACTGTGTACCATGCAGCTGTGGACAAGTCTACATAGGGACCACCAAACGCAGTGTTGCCCAAACACAAATCAAGGAACATGAAAGGCACTGCAGACTACTTCAAACAGAGAAGTCAGCCATAGCAGAGCACCTGAGGAACCAACCTGGACACAGCATAATATTTGAGAACACAGAAATGTTGGACCACTCCAACAACCACCATGTCAGACTACACAGAGAAGCCATTGAAATCCACAAGCATGTGGACAACAGAAAGGAAGAAACCATGAAAATGAACAATATCTGGCTACCAGTATTAAAAAAAAACTCTAAAATTTCAACAGCAGAACAACAGAGAGTAAACAATCAGGCACATCAAATCACTCTCAACAAAAGATTCCCCCAGGCACTTCCAAGCCATTAAATGCTAATCAATAGGCTTGGGTAACAACAGAAAAATTTGGTTCTAAACTCGTTTCAATTTTAGGGGGGCCCTTGCGTTTCGTTTTTTTAAAGAATTCCGAAATTTTCCTTTAAAAAAGTTTGAAATATACGAAATTTCATAAAATTACGAATCGATTCGTTAATGGCGGACGCAATTGCACAATATGCTAAAAAACCCTCCAAATGGGACAGGGGGAACTTCTGAAGCTTCCCTCTCCCTCTGTTGTTGACTGTTGGTGTGATAATTTATTTTTTATCACTGATAAAACAAACAACAACTATAAAACTTGCACCAGACATACGGAAATAATTACGAAACAATTACAAAACAATTTTGAAACAATTTTGAACCAATTACGAAACAATTACGAAACAATTACGAACTAAATTGGAAAAATTGTTTCGATTTTTAATTACTCCTCACAGTAGTCCTGCATGGCTCAATATTGGATCGTAAGCTAATTTAAATACGAATAATGAATTACGAAATTAACGAACGAAACCGCCCAATCCTACTAATCAAGGTGGTCAGTTGAAACATTCACACCTAGCTCCAGCAGACAAAAGTCCTTTGTCCCACCCCAGTCATTCCACAGATATATAAACCCATTTTCCTACTTCCAACAGCCCTCACTACCTCTGAGGATGCTTGCCATAGATGCAGGCGAAACGTCAGGAGAAAATGCCTCTAGAACATGGCCATATAGCTCGAAAAAACCTACAACAACCCAACAGTATAGCTGTTTAGCCCTGTAGAAGTTTGGAGGAATTAAATCATGTTTTTGGTGTAGTTTTCTGCATGGTTACAGGTGTACAAGGTAGTGTAACTTTATATTGTAATAGTTAAATTCTCTTTACCTCCCTACTCCCCCTCCCCCCAAAAAAGAAAAACCAAAGTAACAATTTACCAAATACAAGCTTCCTTTTAGTTTCAGGTAGCAGCAGAATGTTATATATTCTTCCCTTTGCTTAGAATTAAACTCCTGTACAGGGATCATTGCAGTTTGTTTGGGGTTTTTTTTGCTTGTGTTTTTCCCCTTCTGGGTAAATTTCATCTTTGGATAGCTAAGTAGAAGTGAAGCAATGGGTTCATCATATGTTTCCAAGTGATGTTTTCTTCTGATTCTGAGGGGTTTCAAACAAATTTTGCCCAACAAACAACTCTATTGTAGAAATTCATCTCGAACGCATGTCAAGATGAATAGAAATACATCCTCTGTAGAGACCCAGGATATTCAATTTTTTAACTGTCCCTTTAAACAGGAGTTTGAGTCAAAGCAATAAATAGATTATGATATTTAGCTCTAGGCTAAAAAGTATTTCACCTGCTGGTTTTTGCAAGACCAGCCTTAGAAAAGCATTGAAAGTAAAGGGACAGCCAGGCTGTTTGTTTTATGAGTATTTACTAGCAGTCCCCTGCCACGCATTGCAGGGGCCCAGTCTGTGTATGATTTGTGTGTGTATATATGCGTATATTTGTATATGTGGTTTTGTGCATACATTGTAATGTTTTATTTTTTGGCTTCTAAAGTCTCTTCCGCTGTGTTTTTCAGTGGGTTTTTTTGAGTGATGGTCACTTGTTGGCCTGATAGGTGTATTGTGTCCAAATTTGGTGTCAATTCGCTCAGTGGTTTTTGAGTTATGTTAATCCCACAAACTAACATTACATACACACACACACACACTAGCCGTCCCCTACCACATGTTGCTGTGTGTGTGTGTGTGTGTGTGTGTGTATGTATGTATAGAGAAGGCTGAGAGGAGATATGATAGCCATGTATAAATATGTGAGAGGAAGCCACAGGGAGGAGGGAGCAAGCTTGTATTCTGCTTCCCTGGAGACTAGGACAAGGAACAATGGCTTCAAACGACAAGAGAGGAGATTCCATCTGAACATGAGGAAGAACTTCCTGATTGTGAGAGCCGTTCAGCAGTGGAACTCTCTGCCCCGGAGTGTGGTGGAGGCTCCTTCTTTGGAAGCTTTTAAACAGGGGCTGGATGGCCATCTGATAGGGGTGTTTTGAATGCAATATTCCGGCTTCTTGGCAGGGGGTTGGACTGGATGGCCCATGAGGTCTCTTCCAACTCTTTGATTCTATGATTCTATGTCTATATGATTCTATATATATATCTGTGTGTATATCTGTATATATGTGTGTTTGTGTATATATATGTGTGGTTTTGTGCATGCAATCTAATGTAATTTTGTTTTGTTTGTTTTTTTTTGATTTTTTAGTCTCTTCCGCTGTGTTTTTTAGTGTTTTTTTGGGTGATGGTCACTTGTTGGCCTGATAGGTGTATTGTTTCCAAATATGGTGTCAATTCGCTCAGTGGTTTTTGAGTTATGTTAATCCAACAAACTAACATTACACACACACACATACATACTAGCCATCCCCTGCCACATTTTGCTGTGTGTGTGTGTGTTTGTGTGTGTATATATATGTGTGTGTGTGTGTTTTTGCGCATGCATTCTAATGTAATTTTGTGTGTGTTTTTTTGCTTTTTAGTCTCTTTAACTTTGTTTTTCAGTGTTTTTTGAGTGATGGTCACTTGTTGGCCTGATAGGTATATTGTGTCCAAATATGGTGTCCATTTGCCCAGTGGTTTTTGAGTTATATTAAAACTACAAATGAACATTACCCACGCACACACATATTTGCCTGCTAACCCCCGAAATAACGAGACCACACACCAGTATTTTGGATTTAAAATATGGGCAACTTTTATTTATTGTTACCTGTTTAACTTTGACTGGATCTCGATCTATGGATCTTGAACTTGGTGGCAAAGCCGAGGTAGCCTCCCTGTCCGGCCTACCCCTCGGATAGTTAGGGCAAAACACCCGTGTCCCCTGGACACCCACTCTAGGCAACTTCTGAAGGAAATGTGTCAGAGAAGTCTCTCTCAGTGTATCTGAGACCATATTTTCTTTATTTCTAGGCCATTCTAATTCCCCTCCCCTAATCAACTTGAATCTTGGGTGAGTGTTTTAGTTAATGGCCTTAACCCCTGAAGGGGGTGCCTTGGGCGTATACCAATTCTTAGTTTTTCTTAACTGATTATTGTGACCACCTATTTAATGCCACACCATCCCAATTTGCCCTGTAACAGTATAGGGTAGGCAAAAAACCCTCCTAGAACATAAGAGGGGAAAAAATTCCTACCCGGCCCCCTAATGGCAACCAGATATACTGTTTGATGGGCGGGAGTGGTGGGTCGATGCTCAGCTTCAGAATGAGGAAAGGGGGCCGGCCAGATCAAGGAGCCTAGCTCCGCCCCCTTTCCAGATCATTCCATCCAGAACCGGAAGTCTCTCATCGTTGGAAGAGGCAAGCTTCTTTTCCTCCACAGCTTCGCGGTGGAGGTAAAGCTCTATATCTATACACACACATACTAGTCATCCCCTGCCACACGTTGCTGTGTATATATATATATTTGTGTACATGTGTATATATGTGTGTTTGTGTATATATATGTGTGTGGTTTTGCACATGCATTCTAATTATTTTTGTTTTTTGGCTTTTTAAGTCTCTTCCACTGTGTTTTTCAGTGTTTTTGAGTGATGGTCACTTGTTGGCCTGATAGGTGTATTGTGTCCAAATTTGGTGTCAATTCACCTAATGTTTTTGAGTTAATCCCACAAACGAACAGTACATTATATATATATATATAGATAGATAGATAGATAGATAGATAGATAGATAGATAGATAGATGAGTAAACAGCTTATTAAATACACTGTATCAATATCAATTATATTTGTTCATACCAAACAGAGGGAGGAGGGAATCAATCATTGCAGGTTGAAAGCAATGAGTAGAAAGTTAGGCTGAAGCCCTAAAACCTAGGACAGGTAAGGACAATCTGTTCATACTGCACTATTATAACACTTTGATTCCATTTTCATGCCATTCTACATGACCACATTATTCTAGGTTCTTTTGTTCTTACTTTCTCTCCCAAACTTGGGATCCTGCATATGATGTAGTGTTCTGAGTGCTCAACGAAGGGAGAATCTATACAAACAAAAATCAAGAGGAACAAAAAAGCTAGATGCACCTAAAATCCCCTGCTGGCTTTTTCCCATTGCGTTTGTTGAATTCTGGTGAGTATGTGGGTTGTCTTGCTTTATTCCAGCTTTGCCACATTTTTGCCTGGGAATTTTGGTGTATCCTGGAACTGGTGGCAACCCAGGTGGACAGTGCCACCATCACCCTTTCCCTGTGCTGAATAGCATAGGGAACATAGAAGGCTCATCCCATTTTACAGCTGAGCTCCTGGCCATCAAGGGTGCCTCTGTTGCTTGCTTGCTTACTTACTTACACGATCCCTGAGTAGGATTGTCTTCCAAGATCGTGTACTGGCGATGAGTCCGTAGGTTACTCAGGAGCCCTATTCTTGATACTTTGCAGTAAATATGTTCTTTCTAATGTTTTTTTAAATATAATTTTATTGAGAGTTTTAAATGGGTATATATTAGGGCTGGGCGGTTTTGTTTCGTTAATTCGTAATTCGTTAATAATTCGTTAATTTTTTCAATTACAAAACGATAACGAACCATTCTGGAGCAATTATTAAAAAAACGAATTTTCAAAAACGTTTTGTAAATGCTTCGTATTTTGATATTGTATTCGTTTCGTTATTGTTTTGAGGTCGTTTCGTTATTATTTCCGCATGTCTGGGCCAGTTTTATGGTTTAATTAGTGAAAAAAAATTATAATATCACACCAACAGTCAACAACAGAGGGAGAGGGAAGCTTCAGAAGGTTTTGGAGGTTTTTTAGCGTATTTCGCGGTCGCATCCACCATTAACGAATTGATTCGTTATTGTTCCGGAAATCGATTCGTTATTTTTTTACCATTTACGAAATTTCGTAAATATCGAACTTTTTAAAAGGAAAATTTTGTAATTATTTTAAATATCGAAACAAAAAAACCCCCCAAATACAAATCGATTTTAGAAACAAATTTTTCCGTTGTTACCCAGGCCTAGTATATATCGATGGGTTGGTAATCATCGACATATCAATTAATAGCTTTAAAAAAGTAGAGGTGGTGGGGAAAAGGGGAAAGAGGAGGGAGAGGAAATAGAGAGAAAAAAGGGAAGGGGAGAGGGAGGATAAAGATTGTGCGGGGAATTGAAAGATGAGACGGGGAATGTTAGTAGTCTTTATTACTGATTAGTTTCATATAGCTTTGTTAGTATTTGTCTTGTCTTCAATTGGGTTTCCTTTCTTGTCTAGTCTCTTGCATTCCTGTTATTAGTTAGCTTCTAGATATTTCTTGACTGGGGACCAGTCCATTTCGCTTATCCCCATCATCAGTTAATTTCCATTCTAATGCTGTTGGTGTTTCATTATTCTTCCACTTTCTAGCTATTACCAACCTTGCCGCTGTTGCCATGTGAAAAAGGAGCTTGTCCTTATTCTTCTCAATTTCAAAGTCTAAAATTCCCAGTAGGTAGTATTCCGCCTTCATCTCCATTCTTAGGTTTAATATTTTGCTTGCGGTTCTGTGGATCTCTATCCAGAATTTTTGGATTTTTTCACACGTCCACCATAGATGGAAGAAGGTGCCTTTCTTTTCTTGACATTTTCAACAGGCATCGGAGACATTCTTGTAGTATTTTGCCAATTTGCTGGGGGTGATGTACCACTGGTACATCATTTTAATCCAATTTTCTCTCAAATCATGAGAATTGATCCATTTCAGTTTGATCTTCCAGACTTTTTCCCAGTCAGCAGATCCGATTGTGTGTCCTAGGTTGGCCGTCCATTTTGAGATGCAACTTTTTGTTCTGTTTTTCTCATTCTGCCAATTTAATAATATTTTGTATACTCTGGAGATTCCTTTTTTTTTGTTCTTCCTAATGTTTATGTGGAATCTATAGATGGGGTCCCAGATCTTCCAGTCTTTCTTCATAAATTTTCAGGGAGTGGTAGAATGAACATCTTCCAGAAGATGTTTAATTGTAAATTTCTGCATGGCAGGGTACAGAATGGGCTTTATGGTCCTCCTCCAAGTCTGTGATTCTAAGAAAAGAACAAAGAGAAACCTATGAACCTTGCCAGACTAAACATGGCTCTGAGAAAGGAAGAAATTTGACAGGTGTGGGCACTGTATTCGTTCGGGTTGGATTTTGTATGACTCTAGAGCAGAAGTGCATTATTCATTATTATAACATATTCTCCACTTCCGAGGTGGATTTGAGCTGCTCTTTGAAAGTGCGGGAACAGATTGCATGTGTGATGATGCTTCACAAATCCAGATTCATTTGCGTTTTTGACCCTAAAGCCCTTTAAACATGACACGCACGTACACACAGATGTGTGATTGGGCCTTACTTGTGATGGTGGGGCCAAAGGAAGGGAGGGAGAGTCGCCTAGTCCCCTCGGTCTCTAATGGAATGGAGTTGTGATTATGCATTTGTAATTTCTTGAAGTCAGTGTCTGCCTCCCAGGACACCCCTGTTCTAATTAGATTAACTGTTACTGTCAGGGCTATCTAATTGCTTGTACTGAAGAAAGCAAATTGCAGACAGTGCGTATCAGTGTAAAATCAAACACAAAACAGGTGTTTGCTAATTAAAACTGAGATTTTAATGAATGACCTGTGCGGTTTTGGTGAATAAATACCACTCTCAGCATCTGCTCCATAATTAGGTTCCAATTTCTCTCTCCCCGCCCCTCCCCACACCCCCAAGCCCAGTAAATAACCGAGAATGCCAAGTTTAAATAAAACCTACTAATCTTTACTCCTTAATGGACAAAAGCAGATGTTTGCTGTCCAGGTAATTGTAAGCATGGCAAAGATACGAGCAGGTTTGTGTTTGGGGTTGTTGTTGTTTTGTTTTGTTTTTTACTAAGATGCCAGTGATTTTTGCAATCCGTGCTCTGGCCTTCGCAAAGCAAACCTTGGGTAAGGAACACATTGAAAGGCAAAAAGGTCTCGCTAAACCTTCTGGAAAAAAGGGAACAATTTGGTTATGACACTCTCAGAGGCTACTTCTTCCGACAGTCCACAGAACATTTGCAGTTTTATTTTTAGCTAATTGGTCCGCCCGCTGTGATGACCTCATTCTGCACATGTCGCATTTTTCTTCTGGACCCGTTTAAAAACGTGAAAGCACAACTAATTAGGAGCCAGATCCACTAGACATAGTCTGCGGGTGACAAATGAACGGGGAGATTCTTGGAGCTCTAAGGAAGCCCTGGAGGCCTGCTGCCCAGCTCAAGGTTGATAAAAACCTGTCAGTTTCATTTTCATTGTGTCTCTCAGGTCCCCACTAGCATTCTCATTCCATCCCAATTCTGTCCTGGGTCGGGAGCTCCTTTTTTAACTCCTTCATGAAATCTGTGCTTATTTGGTGCATTTTTTTTCTCATGGAAAGGATTTTCAGTGCATTGCTGATAATGCATTGCTGTTGTCATGCTTTTGTGTGTTTTTTCACATTGTTAGTGAAATCACAGCAGATCACAGGAGCTGTCTTCATAGACCTGTTACCGCCTCCTCCTGAGTAAAATGTATAATATCACAAAGGACTACCACCTCACCTGCCTCATAGGAAACCTGCTACAAAACAGGAGTTTTTTTGTTGAGTGCCAGGGCCAAAGAAGCAGATGGCGGAAACAGAAGAATGGGCTGCCTCAGGGGAGCCATGCTTGCTCCATCAATGTTCAACATTTACACAAATGACCAGCCACTGCCAGAAGGGACAGACAGTTTCATCTATGCTGATGATCGTGCCATTACTGCTCAAGCAGGGAGCTTTGAAATGGTTGAACAGAAGCTCTCCGAAGCTCTAGGTGCTCTTACTGCCTATTACAGGGAAAACCAGCTGATTCCTAACCAATATAAAACACAGACATGTGCTTTTCATCTTAAGAACAGACAAGCATCCCGAGCTCTGAGGATTACCTGGAAAGGAATAACAGTGGAGCACTGCAGCACACCCAAATACCTGGGAGTTACCCTGGACCGTGTTCTGACTTACAAGATGCACTACCTGAAAATCAAGCAAAAAAGTGGGCGCTAGAAACAATATCATAGGAAAGCTGACTGGCACAACCTGGGGATCACAACCAGATACAGCGAAGACATCTGCCCTTGCGCTGTGCTACTCTGCTGCTGAGTATGCATGCCCAGTGTGGAACACATCTCACCACGCTAAAACAGTGGATGTGGCTCTTCATGAGATATGCCACATTATCACGGGGTGTACCCTACACCACTGGAGAAATTCCACTGTCTAGCTGGTATTGCACCACCTGACATCTGCCGGGAAGTAGCAACCAATAGTGAAAAGACATTGTTAGTTACACGCATTCGTTACACACATTAACTTCCATAAAATGGGTGGGAGAATAAAGGAATCAAAGAGTTAGAAAGGGCCACAACTAAAACATCCCTATACAGTTCCAGCCCAGCTTACTTGTCTGAATATATCTCCCTCAATGTTCCACCCCATAGTTTAAGATCGTCTGCATTTGGTGGGGACAAGGGACAGGGCCTTCTCAGTGGTGACCCCCTGTCTGTGGAACTCGCTCCTCAGTGAGATTAGATCGGCATCATCCCTCCTTTTGTTTAGGAAAAAAAAATGAAAGCATGGTTTTGGGACTACGCCTTTGGACAGCAGGCATGAAAGCATCTCGGATGTGAAATTGGACTGGATGCGACTATTGGATGATCATAATGTTTTTAGATTGTTTTTTAATTTACTGTTTTTAGTGTTTAAACTTTATTTATTGTATCTGTTTTTTACGTATCAGCATCGAATCGCTGCCAGTGTCTCCCCTTGGGATTGAGAAGGCCAGGGTAGAAATGTTAGAAATAAATGATAAATAAAATCCAAACTCTGGTTAAAAACAGTCTAGTGGTTCTCAACCTTCCTAATGCCACAACCCCTTAATACAGTTCCTCATGTTGTGGCAAGTCCCAACCATAACATTATTTTTATTGCTACTTCATCACTAATTTTGCTACTGTTCTGAATTGTAATGTAAATATCTGATATGCAGGATGTATTTTCATTCACTGGACCAAATTGGGCACAAATATCCAGTATGCCCAAATTCAAATACTGGTGGGGTAGGGGGTGGGATTGATTTTGTCATTTGGGAGTTGGTTGTTGGGAGTTATAATTCACCTACAATCAAAGAGCATTCTGAACTCCACCAATGATGGAATTGAACAAAACTTGGCACACGGAACTCCCATGCCCAACAGAAAATACTGGAAGGATTTGGTGGGCATTGACCTTGAGTTTTGGAGTTGTAGTTCACCTCCATCCAGAGAGAACTGTGCAGTTAAACAATGATGGATCTGGACCAAACTTGGAACAAATACTCAATATGTACAAATCTGAATATTGGTGCAGTTTGGGGGAAATGGACCTTGACATTTGATAGTTGTAGCTGCTGGAATTTATACTTCACCTACAATCAAAGAGAATTCTGAACCCCACCAACGATAGAATTGGGCAAGACTTCCCCTACAGAACCCCACGAACAACAGAAAATACTGGGGTTTTTTTCTGATGGTCTTTGGTGACCCCTCCAACAGCCCTTTTCAGCCCCCCCCCCCCCCCGGTTCCGACCCCCAGGTTGGGAAATGCTGGTCTAGACTTTTCTGAGGCATTGGTCAAGCAGCTCTTACCTAATATTTAGGTAGAACCCCCTTTCTTGTAATTTGAATCCATTGATATATCCCTTTATCTCTGGAACAGTAGAAAATAAGCTTGCTCTATCTTCTGCATGACATCGCTATTTAAGGTGGCTATTATGTCATCTCTTCTTTTCTCCAAGTGAAACAAACTAAACTTCCTAAGTCTTTGATCATATTGGTTTCTCAACTCTGGACATGTTCCTGCTTGTTCAGTTGCCCACAGTTACTCCTAAATAATGAGAATCTGAAATAGGTTCTTCATTAATAGTACTGCACACCACAAATTGGATAAACCTGAGGGCTTATTTTAATGCTCAAGAAGAATTTTATCTCCATTAGTTGACGTTCAGAACAATCCATACAGCAAAAGTTGGTAGACTGCATTTGAAAGAGTATCTACTAGGGGTGTGCAATTGGGTTAAACCCTGTTCTGTTTTCTGTAACCGGATTTTGGTGGACCCCCAGATCCATTTTTTGGGAACCTCCCAAATTTGGCCAGAGAAAAAAAATCAATTTTTCAGTCTGACAAGTGAAAGGTCCAGGAAGATCCAGCCCATGGGAAACTTACAAAGATCCCCTTTCTGTAATTTTTAGGGCATCAAAAAAATTAAACCACCCTTTCTGGGAAAGTTTCTCTTTATATCCTTCAATAAGATCTGGATTAAAGTCATCAGACTTAAGAAACTCCCTGTCTGCGATCCTTTCTCTTTATATCCTTCAAAAGGACCTTGGTTAAAGGCATCAGGCTTAGGAAACCACCCTTCCTAGGATAGTTTGCCATCAACTCGCTTTCAATTAAGCTAAAAAATGAATCTGTGCACAGTTCTAGTATGTACCGTATATACTCGAATATAAGCCGACCGGAATATAAGCCGAGGCACCTAATTTTACCACAAAAAAACTGGGAAATCTTATTGACTCGAGTATAAGCCGAGGGTGAAATATGCAGCCGCTATTGGTCAGTTTGACAGATAACCACCCAGTCTTTCTGTCATTCCCTTCCTCCCTCGCGGAGCACAAGCTTTCTTCGGCGGTGGCAGAGGAGAAGGAAGCCCCTGCGGCAGGCTTTTCCGCAGGCTTGCTCTCCTTCTTCCTGGTCTCATGCGCGGCCGCGGTGGCGGTGGCTGGGGCAGGGCGGGAGGAAGCAGAAAAGCCGCGCATGGAGCGAGGGGGAGGGGAAAGTGCTCACCGCTCCCCTTCCTCTCTTGCCGCACACGCACCTTCTTCCTTGTCCCATGTGTGGCCACGGTGGAGGGGGCAGCGGCGGGAGGACGCAGGACAGCCATGCATGGGGCAAAGGGGAAGGGGCAAGTGCACACCACTCCCCTTCCTCTCTTGGCTTGCGCGCACCCTTTTCGGCGGCAGAGTCCACCATCATTAGTAGTAACACCCATTAGCCATTAACTGGTGAATCCAGTGGCCAATATTCTGCCCCTAAAATCTGTGGAAATCACGCAGATTGGCATCATGGGGAGGGGGGACCCTAGCCTAATGGGAATGGAATTTGACTTCTATATTTTGTAAAGAAAATAGTGTTTGTTTGTTTATGTTTATTCTCTATCCTGCCTTTCATATGGAGTGACAAAAGTGTGTCTACAGTAAACAATACAATAAAACTTGACCTAGGAAACAATAAGACTGTAACTTATCAATTATGCTGCAGCCTACGTACAACAGACAAAGGAAACAGGAGCTGCCTGCAAAATCCTTTCCTGGGTATGTTTGAATGCCATAGAGAGAGAAAACAGCACAGCACACAAACCTTCCCCACCAACTATCCCAGCATATTAAAGAAGCAACCATCTAGAAGGTTTGTTTTTCATCAAAATAGAAATCATAAGAATGTTTAAAGTTGAGAAAAGAAAAAAATACATCCCTGAATACATTTTGGAAGTCACCTTCAAGTGGTCACTAGAACATTCAAAATGTTTATTTATTTAGAGTGACATTTCACAGTTAACCTTCATCAGTTTTGGGGGGGAAAGTTTGCTGAAACATGTTACAGCTCCTCCTCTTTTTTGTGATACAGGAAACTATCTCTATTGTTTCTAAGTCTTGCAGTTAAGTGAGGCATGTCTGTGTTAGTCATATATTATATACAATTTCATGTGAACTTAACAGACTCAAAATTCAGATTTTATTTTTTTCGTGCCAGGAGCAACTTGAGAAACTGCAAGTCACTTCTGGTATGAGAGAATTGGCTGCCTGCAAGGATATTGTCCAGGGGATACCTGGATGTTTTGATATTTTACCATCCTTGTGGGAGGCTTCTCTCATGTCCCTGCATGGGGAGCTGGAGCTGACAGAGGGAGCTCATCTGCACTCTCCTCGGATCTGAACCTTCACTCCTGCCGGCACAAGGGTTTAACCCAGTGGTTCTCAACCTTCCTTTTGCCACGACCCCTTAATAGAGTTCCTCCTGTTGTGGTGACCCCACCAACCATAAAATCATTTTCATTGCCCCTTCATAATTGTCATTTTGCTACTCATATCAATTGTAATGTAAATATCTGATGTATTTTCATTTACTGGACCAAATTTGGCACAAATACTCAATACACCCAAGTTTGAATACTGGTGGGGTTGCGGGAGGGTTGATTTTGTCATTGGGGAGTTGTAGTTGTTGGGATATATCGTTCACCTACAATCAAAGAGCCTTCTGAACTCCACCAATAATGGAATTGAACCAAATTTGGCACAAAGAACTCCCATGACCAACAGAAAACACTTTGGTGGGACCGTGAGTTTGGGAGCTGTAGTTCACATACACCCAGGTAGAGCACTGTGGACTTAAACAATGATGGATCTGAACCAAACTTGGCATGGATATTCAATATGCCCAAATGTGACCAGTGGTAGGGTTTGGGGAAGATAGACATTGACACTTGTGAGTTGTAGTTACTGGGATGTATAGTTCACCTACAATCAAAGATCATTCTGAACCCCGTCAGTGACTTCCCACACAGAAACCCCATGACCAACTTCCCACACAGAAACCCCATGACCAACAGACAATACTGTGGGTTGTTGTAGGTTTTTCCGGGTTATATGGCCATGTTCTGGAGGCAAAAATTGCCTCCAGAACATGGCCATATAGCCTGGAAAAACCTACAACAACCCAGTGATTCCGGCCATGAAAGCCTTCAACAATACAGAAAATACTGTGTTTTCTGGTGGTCTTTGGCGACCCCTCTGACACCCCCTCACGATCCCTCCAGGGGTCCCGACCCCCATGTTGAGAAACACTGGTTTAACCCATTGTTTAACCCAGAATGAACCAAATTAACAATTAGAAAATTAAACTGGAGAGAAACATTTATAAGTTTAAAAGAGACATCCACTCAACAAATGAAGCTCTAGAAAGCCTAAGGAATAGGAAATTAACTTTCTAATAACATATACCTGCAAATTTAATTAAGCATCCAAAATACAAAGATTGTGACTTCTCAGGGATAGAATTCAAATAGCAGTCCAAAGTAAGACTCTATTTTTCCTGCAAACAACAGTCCCCGCCTGTGGTGTATGTAACACTTCTGACTATGCCCAGGAAACTGAGCCTATAAAAGCCAGATTGTAATGTCTCCAATGTAATAGCAGCCCTATTTTCTATGCAAAGCTATTAGTCACTCTTTTTAATTAAAAAGAAAGTCACATTTTGATGTTGGGGGCTATTTTATTGACCAATTCTACTAATGTGGCATGATAGATGCAAATTACGCTATGAATTCTCACTACATCTGCACCTTTCATATTATATTTATGGAATTCAAAATGCATTAATGGAATACTCTTATTGCACCACATACACTTGCTTCCCTTTCTGAGTCCTGGGGGTTTCATAATTTCCCTGTTTCAAAATTTAGATGTAACACCAAGTAAACTAATTACCAAAGGGTCACTTTCAATTTCCTTCCCATTGTAATATGAAAGGCTGTACCCGCTGATCTATTTACAGTGCAAACTAGGTATCTGCTCATGTTTTCCAGCATTTACAGAGCTTTGCCACATGAAACTACTAGGGCTGGGCGATTTCGTTCGTTAATTTCGTAATTCATTATTGATTCGTATTTAAATTAGCTTACGAACCGATATTGAACCATTTAGGAGCAACTAAAAATCGAAACGAATTTTTCAATTCATTTCGTAATTATTTCGAAATCGTTTCGAAATTGTTTCGAAATTGTTTCGTTATTACTTCCGTATGTCAGGTGCAAGTTTTATAGTTGTTGTTTGTTTTCTTAGTGATAAAAAAAATAAATTATCACACCAACAGTTAACAACAGAGGGAGAGGGAAGCTTCAGAAGTTCCCCCTGTCCCATTTGGAGGTTTTTTTAGCGTATTGCGCAGTCGCGTCCGCCATTAATGAATCGATTCGTAATTGTTTCGTAATTGTTTCGTAATTTCTTCATAATTTCCGAAATTTCGTATATTTCGAACTTTTTAAAAGAAAAATTTCGGAATTCTTTTAAAAAACGAAATGCAAAAACCCCCTAAAAACAAATCGAGTTTAGAAACAAATTTTTCAGTGGTTACCCAGCCCTAGAAACTACTATTCTATGGCATCCTCACAACCTGGTATAGTAGCGGTCTCATGGCATTGTCACCCTCCTCATTGTCTCACTGCTGCATTTGGTGACTGTGACACCTTGGCAGTGAAAGGCCACATTTCTGGGTGAGTGGTATAATTCTGTTCCCATGCTGTGCTGCTTCCCTCTTTATTACATTTAAAACACACTTTGCAATTATGCAAAGTGGGGTTAAAAAATGTAAGGGCAGAAAACAGCCCCACCCCCACCCCCTTTCATCACCAGCATGCCACCTCATAAGCATCTGGACCTCATCATACCTAGCTAAGGCCTTGCAGCCTGCCATGATGGCCAGGGATGGATACATAACAAAAAGATGGCAGAACGGCGGTGAGTATTGCACCACTTTGCATAATCGTCACTGTTATTTATGTATTAATTTATTTACAGTATTTATATTCTGCCCTTCTCACACCGCAGAGGACTCAGGGCAGATTACAATGCACATATACATGTGAAACATTCAACGCAGGTTAGACATACAACACATATAGACAGACACAGAGACAATTTGACATTCCAGCTTTCTGGCTTCATGAGGGTATGCTCGATTCCGGCCGCAGAGGGAACTGCCGCTTCACTGTCCACTTGTGACACCGAGTCCTTGATGGAGTACTTCCTCATTCTTAGGCACACTGCTGGAAGGTTTTATGGTGTCGGAAATTAGTTAAATTACCCTCCCTGCAAAAAAGTAGTACCTAAATTTCCTACTTGATAGATGCAACTATCTTTTGGGCTGCATAGGTCAACAGCAAGCAAGACTGTTATTGGTTGGGAGCTCACTCTGACCCAGGCTGGCTTTGAACTCAAAACCTCTCAGTCAGTAGTGATTTAATGCAGCTGGCTACTAACAAACTGCGCCACAGCCCAGTCCCAGATGTTAACAGCATGTGTGCTAGATTCCACCACTTTGTAATGAAGTTAACAGCATCTAGTGGTGAAGGCCACTAGGGGGTGTGAGAGAGAAAAATTATTTATTATTTACTGGTCATCCCCTGCCATGCGTTGCTGTGGCCCAGTCTGTTTATATGTGTTTTTTGTGTGTATAGATTTGTGTTTTGTGTGTGTGTATATTTGTGTATATTTGTGTATATGTGTATATATGTGTTTGCATATGCACAGGGGGGCTTCCAGCCAGCACATATTTGATGCTGACAAGTAAACACAATAAAATACAAATCAAAAACAATAATTATGAATAGTTAAAAAATTAAGTCAACCCACCTTCCACTCCCATAAAATGGACTTATCCTTCTCTCTCTAATGCCCCCTAGTGGCCTCCACCTGGATAATGCAACAGGACCCTTTCTTATAAACCAGGTCTGCAGTAGGCTTGGGTAACCACGGAAAAATTTGGTTCTAAACTCGTTTCGTTTTTAGGGGGGCCCTTGCGTTTCGTTTTTTTAAAGAATTCCAAAATTTTCCTTTAAAAAAGTTTGAAATATACGAAATTTCGTAAAATTATGAATTGATTCGTTAATGGCGGACGCGATTGCGCAATATGCTAAAAAACCCTCCAAATGGGACAGGGGGAACTTCTGAAGCTTCCCTCTCCCTCTGTTGTTGACTGTTGGTGTGATAATTTATTTTTTATCACTGATAAAACAAACAACAACTATAAAACTTGCACCAGACATACAGAAATAATTACGAAACAAATTCGAAACAATTTTGAACCAATTATGAAACAATTATGAAACAATACGAAATAAATTAGAAAAATTGTTTCAATTTTTAATTACCCCTCACAGTAGTCCTGCATGGCTCAATATTGGATTGTAAGCTAATTTAAATATGAATTAATAACGAATTACGAAATTAACGAACGAAACCACCCAAGCAGTAATGGCTAGAGTCAAGCGTGGCTGGTGGGCCACCATTGGTAGAAAAAGATATATTTTTCCTGTTATCCAACCCCCTCCTTTATAGGGTCTAAGTACATTTATAGTAAACTAAAAAAGTGCAGAGGCTCACTTCTTAAAATTAGCATAACAATATTTGAATATACTGAATAATCAGAAAACATAGTGTCTCAATTACCTAGATGGAAAATTTGGGATTTTACAATATCTCAGATTTTTGAATTTTAAAGAAGGGATAGTCAACATATACTATACAAAACTCACATAGAAAGGACAGTAAAAGCAGTCCAACCATGGAACCAATATCTCTCCTTCTGTGGACATCTTCAAAAAGAACTTGGACATCTACTTGCTGTGGATGTTCTAGCTCCATGGTTCTCAACCTGGGGTCCCCAAATGTTTTTGGTCTACAACTCCCAGAAATCTCAGCCAGTTTATCAACTGTTAGGATTTCTGGGAGTTGTAGGCCAAAAACATCTGGGGACCCCAGGTTGAGAACCACTGCTGGAGATTCAGCATTGAGAAGGTGGTTGAGCTCAAAGTCCCAAGTGGCCTCCTCCAATGTTATGATCCATCTCTCTATGCTCTCCCAACTTTTCTCCCTCTTTTTCTCTCTTATTTATTTACTTCATTTCTACCTTGCCTTTCTTGACCCGAGAGGGGACTCAAGGTGGCTTATAAATTCAGCAAAAATTCAATGCCACACAGGTAAACCGTAAAACACATCTCATAAAAATATAAACAATCAAAGCATATCAACAACTAAAATTCATAACAATCTATCAAGCAGATTAATATCCACATATAAAATGCCGTGTCATGATGTCATATCAAAATCAAAATCCATAGTTCATTATTCAAGCTGTTAAAGTCTCATTCCATAGTTTCCTATGTGACGATATGTCCTTGCAGGACCAAGTATATGTGTGTTGAAGAAAAACCTTATTGTGTTTAATTATCATGTACAGCTGGAAATGTAGGTCAACCAGCAAGCATGGCTGTGACCCAAGGGGCTATATGTGTTTGAGTTTTCTTGAATACATACAATAGATGCTGAAGGAGAGGTCCTGGAGAGCTTCTGGAGAGCCTTTCTCTGAGGAGACCTATGGACAAAGGCTTGGCTCTGGGGTGCAGTTTGAAGAAGCTACTCTGAAGGAAGCTATGGTGAAATAGCATTTACTCAAGGTTTATTTTGAGCTCTCATTTGCTGTAAGATGAAGATGCCTTATTTTGCATTTCTTACAAAGACTGTGTAAGTTTGTTGCACTGCTTGATTTTTGTATGCAATATTGCCAGTTTATGTTTTCATCTCTGCTGAATAAATAGTAAAGATTTTTCTGTTCATTTTTACTCTGGTCTGCGAGTCTTTGCATTTGGACTTTGGGCGCTGGGACACTGGGCAAAACACATTGCTGTGTAACATCCTATTCACCAAACGCCTGTGTAAAAAGCCAGCCTCTTTCTAAAAACCAGGAGGGATGGGGCCTGCCTGATGTCACTGAGGTGGGAGTTCCACAGCCGAGGGGCCACCACTGTGATGGTCCTGTCTTTCGTCCCAACCAAACATGCTTGCAAGGAGGTTGGACTGAGAGCAGGGTCTCCCCAGTCAATCTTAAAGCTTTTGTAGGCTCATAGAGGGAGATACGTTCAGACAGGTAAGTTGGACCAGAACCATATAGGGCTTTATAGGCCAAGACCAGCACTTTGAACTGGGCTCAGTAGCAGATTGGCTGCCAGTGGAGCTGATGTAACAGAGAAGTAGTATGCTCCCAGTACATCGCCCCAGTTAGAAATCCGGCTGCCAGCCTTTGGACTTGTTGAAGTTTCCGGGCTGTCTTCAAAGGCAGCCCCACATAGAGCACGTCTATGCGAGGTGTAGCAAGAGCATGGACTACTGTGGCTTTTCTTACCTACCTATTTTTTAAAATCCATCTTTTGAAAACCCATGTATGTTCATCATGTCTTTCTTTTTTCATTTTCTTCCTAATACAAATATATCCACAAATATTTTGGATTACTTTAAAGTACATTGATGTGAGCAATCTTCCAGAATCCATCATTCCAATGCAAGCAATGGTATTGTTCCATTCTCTCGCCCTCATAGAAATATATGTTTTATGAGAACTCAACTTGATGGTCAAGAATGCCAGATTTCATGCTTGGTTGGTAGAAAATCAGGAGCTTTAAATTGCCAGTATTAATGTGTCCTTCCTATTTCTCGCTAATATTTCTTACCTTGTGCAGTAGCTCAGTTTTAAAGTAATTTGATCATTATGCAGCTCTGGTCATATCATAGCTATTTTGCACCTCCAAGCATCTTTCAGTTGCTTTATGTCTAGTGGGAGTGTTTAGAGCTGTCAGCATGCTTTTCCCAACGTTATGATTAGCATCACTCATTCCTGATAGGTTTCAAAGAACCATACAGCTCTGAAGGTTTTTTTTTTTCAGTGAATCAATCTGCAAATAGAGCAGAAGACATGTTTTGGTCAGTGCTGCTTAAGATCTTGGGGCACAGCCAGGTTCCTAGTCAGACATTGCGATGAAGCCAAAGGTTGAACTAGGATCCAAGTTGAAATTCAGATTCAGCCACAAAGCTGTGTGAGTGGGCCCGGGACCATTACCATACCTGTGTTTGGGATCCATCAACTTTTGGAGCAAGGAAACAATGGAAATAGGAAAGAAAACTAAAAAAAATAGATTTAAAAATCAACAGTTTACTGATAATAAATTTGAGATTGGAACCCACAGTTCTATACTGGTCTCAACCCCTAAAACAGTGGTTCTCAACCTTCCTAATTCCATGACCCCTTAATAATAATAATAATAATAATAATAATAATAATAATAATAATAACACTTTATTTGTACCCCGCTATCATCTCCCCAAGGGACTAGGTGCGGCTTACATGAGGCCGAGCCCAAACACAACAATACAGGCAATAATCACAACAATACAAGCAATTAAAATAAAACATAGACGATAAACATAAAACATTATCAATAAGACAACATACAATTAAAAACTATGGGAAGGCCAAATGTAAAAATTAAAATTGGAAATAGTGCTGAGGCATGGACGAAAAGGTGATAGTGGCGTTTGTGGAAGACATACGAGCAGACCTAAAAATATAAAGTGCTTTGGAGGGACAAAGTGCTATGGGATCATTATTCCGGGAAGGCACACTGAAACAACCACGTCTTCAAGCTCCTCCTAAAGACTGCGAGGGTTGGGGCCTGCCTGATGTCCTTAGGGAGTGAGTTCCAGAGTTGAGGGGCCACCACCAAAAAGGCCCTCTCTCTCATCCCCACCAATCGTGCCTTTCCATGCAGGACATAATACCAAGAGCTCCTGTAGAAAGCTTCGTCTTCTACAGCTTGGCCGGGGTTATACAGCCTTACAGCTCCTTTGCGGAGGGACTTCAGTCAGCCATCACTGAAACCTGAACTCCTTTTTCCATGGAAGTCTACAAAGCTCTGTTTGGTAAGGGTCACTCGTGGAAGCCCGATGCAGTTGGTACCGGGTGTAGGGGCTCCACGCCAACAGAGGCAAAGAAAGACTGCCCAGATGAAAAGTTAAGGATTTCCCCGTTAGTTAAAATACCAGTCATTAAGATAGTGCCTGTTCCCTGTGGACAAGATTGAAAGAGCCTATAGACTGTTAAGAAAGCTTTAAAGTACCTGTTTGTTTTCATTAATAAAGAACATTGTTGAACCTTTAAGCAATCTAAAGACTCTGTTTTAAGGAAATCCAAGGGCCTTTAATCTGAGGCAGCCCCGGCGTCCCGTTGGGCACACGGAATTTATGTCCTGTCTACAGTCTTATGCACAGGCCCAGCGTGCAACACCACAATGTTGCACTAATTATTTTTTTGTGATTGGGCTTCTTTTCTCAGTCCAAAATGCCACACTTTACTACATTGTGGTAGTCTTTATACTTCTGAAACTTGCTGTAGCAAATGAAATGATCTCACACTCGCCAAGATTTATTTCCATGGCAAGAAAACTATGGCTTCATAATGCTCTTGAGTGTTAACACTGAAAGAAGTACGTGGTTTCCTCTGCATATATTTCTTTGCTGTATCTTGACTCTTGCACAGTTTGGTAATCTGGGGTGATGCTCAACTTCGAATTTCAATTGCAATTGATTGTGCTGCTGAAGGCTTCCATCTAAGCCCAATTTTGTGCTGGAGAGAGAGAATTATCCTTCTTTCCTACCAAAATGAAAGCCATAACTCCTAAAGAATTCTATTGCCCTGGCAACCTTTCCTCTTTCCTCTCTTTGTTTCGTTGCTCTTCCCAGAAAAAGCTGCATAATTTGCTGCAAGTTGCGAGTCTCTCAAGTGATTCATTGGAATATGTACTGCGAGTTCTTGCCTTTGTCTAGCTGTATAATTCCACATTTGTGGGTTATTTGTTTTGTGTTTCAAAAACATAAACCTTTGTTGTGGTGGAAGGGAGAAGAGAGACACATAAAATAATTATTTGAGAAGAGATTATTTAGCAACCTGCCCCATTCTTCTGCTCTTCGGTGCTAAAATGCACAGTAATATTGTTAAATAACTGAACAGACATATATTCTTTTAGTCCACCATTGGTTTCCAAGACATGCACATTCAGTACACATGTGCATATATTTCCTCCTCTACCAACACAAGGCATTGCAATAGTTTTGCTGTAGCCAGCCCTTTAAGACAGTAAACTAAACTGACAGTCTATAAAAGATATCCCATATCCTTTAATATCCCCAGAGCTGGAAAAGTGGTAATACATAAATAAATATTTATCTGCTTTATAAGATTGCAAGCAAACAAAGGGGGCAGGGAGGCGTGAGAGTGGAAGACAAATAGGATATAAACTAGATGTGACCCATTCATTTGCTCCAACTCAAATGTAGTACGTGGATTAATGAAATATACATAAATGTTGGATTACCAAATCCCCTCTGTTTGAATTGTACTTTGGAAAATGAGATTTATGTGATTGTTATGTTTATAGTAGACCCAGCGAAAAAAAATGACTGAACCAGGGTCAATGGTTTTATTATCAATATGATTAAGGGCGCTTCCATACAGCATCAAAATGTGTGATAAAGTGGGGTAAAAGATTGCAGTACTTGATAGCAAGTCCCGGAAAATGCTCTCCAGTGTCCTGTCATGTTCATTTGTAGTGGATTTTTTAAATTGATGCTTCGAGATGTGCTGGACCTCATATGCACTGATGTAGATATTTATGTGTGCACAAGCAGGTGTCTTATTATCTCTCCTCACTCTTCTCTAAATTCAAGTTACGTTTAACTTCATAAACATCAGAACAAAGGAATAGTGGCAGAGAGTTCTCATCGTAATTGCTTTCCAATTGTGCTTCCATTTACTTACTTACTTAGGTGATCCCTAATACTGGTAGCCACCAAACGCAGCGCCCAAACACGAATCAAGGAACATGAAAGGCACTGCAGACTACTTCAACCAGAGAAGTCAGCTGTAGCAGAGCACCTGATGAACCAACCTGGACACAGCATATTATTTGAGAACACAGAAATGCTGGACCACTCTCACAACCACCATGTCAGGCTACACAGAGAAGCCATTGAAATACACAAGCATGTGGACAATTTCAACAGAAAGGAGGAAACCATGAAATGAACAAAATCTGGCTACCAGTACTAAAAAACTCTAAAATTACAACAGCACAACAATAGAGAGGAAACAAACAAGGACATCTAATCACCTCTCAACAAAAGTTTGCTCTAGGCACTGTCAAACTAATCAAGGTGGTCAGTTGAAACATTCCCACCTAGCTCCAGCAGACAAGAGTCCTTTGTCTCACCCTGGCCATTCCACAGATATATAAACCCTTTTTTCTAGTTCCAACAGACCTCACAACCTCTGAGGATGCTTGCCATAGATGCAGGCAAAATGTCAGGAGAGAATGCCTCTAGACCATGGCCATATAGTCTGAAAAACCTACAACAACCCAGTGATTCCGGCCATGAAAGCCTTCGATAATACAGTGACAGCAATGTCCACGTGGATATCTTTGAAGATGGATTGGCAAACTGATTCAATTCCAAATGCTAAGTGTTAGGTCTTTAACCAAACTCAATGTGTTAAAAGTTGGCAATTTGTTTCTGTTCAGCTCACAGTGTTGGGTTTGTTTGTTTGTAGCTTGAATCCTTAAATACAGAGAGGGGAGGTAGGAAAGAGGAAAGAAAAGGGGAAAGAGAGAGAAAGAAGATAAAAACCCTATATTCAAAGGTTTCATCATGCATGGAGAGCCAAGAAGGAGAGTTGGAAGCCTCTACGGGGAAAACAAAGTCCATCAGCTTTCTCCTTCTGTCCCTAAACTCTTCCTGCTTTGAAGTTCCCCAGCAGCTCCAGTTCAAGCAATAAAGCTTTGTGAATCATTCCATATCTTAATACACTCCCCATGAAGGTCATTTCAGCAGAGCGGCAAAGATGACATGAGCACTGAAGTGCAGCCATTGTTTTGCCATGCACAGAAAAAGCTCTAACAAACAGATTAAAATTTAACATGGGGAAAGGTCTATTAATCTATTATTAATTAATATTCCATATGTTGCCTCGAAGGCAAACTGGGGTCTTTTGAAGCCATCTGGTTTTCTGATTGCTTCCAAGCCTCTGGTGGAAGCTTGTGATGGGGCTGTAAAATGGAGATGCAAGGGGTTCATCAGCAGTGTGTCAATTTCCTCTTTGGGAGGAGAAGTGGGCAGTTAGATGGCAATAGCAGATTCTGAAGATGTTCTCACCTGAAGAATCTGTCATGTTCTTTGTCAAACCAGGGAATGTGTACTTCTTCTCCAAAGGGAATAAAAAATACTGTGTAGGATGATGTCCATTGCAATTTCATTAGAGGGAGAAAGTTGGGAGAAATAGACTACCATGATACTGTTTTGATCGAGGATAGTCAGCTATTGCTAGCAACAAGCAAGACAACAAGTTTCTCTGCCTACCCATACTCTTTTGTGCATATTTTAGCTGCTGAACTGCTATTAATGGCCCCTCTTTGTGAGCATAATTCTCAAGAACATTTTTTTTGTCGTGTCAGGAGTTACTTGAGAAACTGCAAGTCACTTCTGGTGTGAGAGAATTGGCCGTCTGCAAGGACGTTGCCCAGGGGATGCCCGGATGATTTGATGTTTTATCATCCTTGTGGGAGGCTTCTCTCATGTCCCCGCATGAGGAGTTGGAGCTGATAGAGGGAGCTCATCCGCCTCTCCCTGGAGTCGAACCTGCGACCTGTCGGTCTTCAGTCCTGCCGGCACAGGGGTTTAACCCACTGCGCTACCGGGGGCTCCTCATTGAAGAACATCGCAAATCTATTAATTTTGAGTAGAGCATTCAACCCATTAATTCTGAAAGACTTTTTCCACGAGGAGATACAATGGCTGGTTCTAGTTTATTGATATGGAACATTCCTCTTTTTCCACTTTCTTTTTGGAGGTAGTTATAGGAATTGCCATTCTAGAAGACTTCAAAATATACAACTAGAATTCTGCACACCATACATTTTAAAAAACTGTATTATGTTATCAGGAAGAGAAGAAAGAGTTGCAGAGGTGTTGCTTAGAGCACATGTCCTTCAAAATGTCTAATTCCATCCAGGTAACTCTCCAAACTTGTCATTACATGATAAAAAAACAAGAGTTGTATTAAATTGAGTGTCCAGTTGAAGAGACATAATAGACTCTTCTGAGCTGGGCAGGACTAAACTGAGATACTTTGCTCACTTCTGGGTATACATTATTAGACATTTTAAAAATAGAGAAAGTAGGCAACTGAAACAAGCAACGAGGATGATGAAGGACATAGAAACAAAGTCCAACCAGGAATCATAGAATCATAGAATCAAAGAGCTGGAAGACACCTCCTGGGCCATCCAGTCCAACCCCCTGCCAAGAAGCAGGAATATTGCATTCAAATCACCCCTGACAGATGGCCATCCAGCCTCTGTTTAAAAGCTTCCAAAGAAGGAGCCTCCACCACACTCCGGGGCAGAGAGTTCCACTGCTGAATGGTTCTCACAATCAGGAAGTTCTTCCTCATGTTCAGATGGAATCTCCTTTCTTGTAGTTTGAAGCCATTGTTCCGCGTACTAGTCTCCAGGGCAGCAGAAAACAAGCTTGCTCCCTCCTCCCTGTGGCTTCTTCTCACATATTTATACATGGCTATCATATCTCCTCTCAGCCTTCTCTTCTTCAGGCTAAACATGCCCAGCTCCTTAAGCCGCTCCTCATAGGGCTTGTTCTCCAGACCCTTGATCATTTTAGTCGCCCTCCTCTGAACACATTCCAGCTTGTCAATATTTCTCTTGAATTGTAGTGCCCAGAATTGGACACAATATTCCAGGTGTGGTCTAACCAAAGCGGAATAGAGCATGGGTAGCATTACTTCCCTAGATCTAGACACTATGCTCCTATTGATGCAGGCCAAAATCCAATTGGCTTTTTTTTCTGTTAAGAGAAGTACACATGTTATGCCTGAAGGGGAAAAGGTCAAGGGAAAATATTACTGTGTTCTCCAAATATCTGAAAGACTGTCATGCAAAATATACACTAACTTTTTTTGTTAGTTCAGGAGTGTGGATTAGAATAAATGGCAGAATAAATTGCAGAAAGGCCAATTCTGACCATAAATTAAAATATATCTAACAGTATATTATAGATATGCTGTATTATTAAGAGGAGAACTATTATATAACTTTGTTAATGAATGGCAACCAATGATTCAACATCTTAATGTAAAATTAAACTAATATAGAGGATCCTATAAAATTGTAGACAAGGAGGAAGCGGATATAAAGTAAGAGTCTATGATATTTTTATATGTATTACTTAGTAGACTGTGACCCCTTAAAAGAAATATATTATCAGATAAATGATTATGGAACATTAATAGATAGAAAGTATTGCACTGTATGCAACAAACACTTGCAAATGTATGTCTACTTAAATAAAATAAAAATGATATATATATAACACAGTATAAAACAGTAAGAGCTGTTTTAACTGTACAGAAGACTACTTCAGGTTGAGATCTGGATAGGAATGGTCATCTGAGTGGGCTAGAAAAGTAACTCCTCCAAACTCAAGTAAGCCATATAGTGAACACCATGTTGGACCAAATGGACTCCCTGTTGTTGTTGTTGTTGTTGTTGTTTATTCGTTCAGTCATTTCTGACTCTTTGTGAACTCCTGGACCAGCCCACGCCAGAGCTCCCTGTTGGCAGTGGCCACTCCCAGTTCCTTCAAAATCAAGCCAGTCACTTCAAGGAGACCATCCATCCATGTTGCCCTTGGTCAGCCCCTCTTCCTTTTTCCTTCCATTTTCCCCAGCATCATTGTCTTCTCCAAGCTTTTCTGTCTTCTCATTATGTAGCCAAAGTACTTCACTTCATCTTTGCATCTTATTATTATTATTATTTATTATTTATTTATTTATTTATTATTTGCACTTGTTAACCGCCACTCTCAGCCCGAAGGCGACTCGTGGCGGTGTACAGAACATAGAACATAAAGACAACAGTTACAATAAATCAGGACCATAACACACATCTTACTAACACAACTAATTAAACTAAAAATCCGCTCGTCATGTTTGGGTCATAATCAGTCTCGTAGCCATAGTCCATTCCGGTGGTCATTCCAAAAATATAGTACTTAGTTGAAGGCCTTTTCAAAGAGCCAGGTTTTCAGGCCCTTGCGGAAGGCCATGAGGGAAGGCGCCTGTCTGATTTCAGCAGGGAGGGAGTTCCACAGCCGGGGGGCCACCACCGAGAAGGCCCGCTCTCTAGTCCCCAGTTATTTACAATATTTGTATACCTCAACAAATAAAAAATCATAAATTACTGTTAAAACATTTAGCATAAAATATAAAAATATAAAAAATATGATACAAAGCAATAAAAACACTTCTCCTTGTTAAAATCGATATTCAATTGTATTGTCAGGTCGTTCCATGATTTTGTATAATTATGCTGGATTAGCAAAAACCCTGCTCAAAAAGGCAGTTTTAACCTTTCTTTGAAAAGTCAGGAGGGAGGGGGCCACTCTTATATCCCTTGGAAGGGCAATCCACAGTCGAGGGGCCACCACTGAGAAGGCCCTGTCTCTCGTCCCCACCAAACACACCTGTGAGGAACGCAGGACCAAGAGCAGGGCCTCCCCAGACGATCTTAGTGTTCTATATGGTTCATAAGGAGAGATATGTTTGAATAGGTGAGATGGTCTGGAACAGTTTAGGGCTTTTATTTAATATCCTTCCCTCCAGTGAGCAACAAAGATCCGCATAGTCAAAGCCATGGTATTCCCTTTAGTAACCTACGGATGTGAGAGCTGGACCTTAGGGAAGGCTGAGCGAAGGAAGATAGATGCTTTTGAACTGTGGTGTTGGAGGAAAGTTCTGAGAGTACCTTGGACAGCAAGAAGATCCAACCAGTCCATCCTCCAGGAAATAAAGCCCGACTGCTCACTGGAGGGAAAGATACTAGAGACAAAGTTGAAGTACTTTGGCCACATCATGAGGAGACAGGAAAGCCTAGAGAAGACAATGATGCTGGGGAAAGTGGAAGGCGAAAGGAAGAGGGGCCGACCAAGGGCAAGATGGATGGATGGCATCCTTGAAGTGACTGGACTGACCTTGAAGGAGCTGGGGGTGGTGACGGCTGGCAGGGAGCTCTGGTGTGGGCTGGTCCATGAGGTCACGAAGAGTCGGAAATGACTGAACGAACGAACAACCTCCAGTGAGCAGTCGGGCTTTATTTCCTGGGCCTCTCTTCCTATGAAGTCCTAACTAACATGGATATTTGGCAGTGATTCTAGGAAATGAAGTCCAAAATAATGAAGCCAAAGCAGAAAACCACCAACATAAATCGTAACATGGAAGTGACCTTAGGACTGCAGTGCTCACATAGCACCAGAAGCTTTCTTCCAACAGTCTGTAACAAAAGTTGTTACTGTTGTTATTATGGCTGCTGTTATTATTACTGTTCTAGATCACCAAAAAGGATAGCGTAGGTCCATCCCTTTAAAAAGTACACTTGGTGCAATTTTATCGTAATGCACAAAAAAATTACTGAATATTCAGATGAACTGAAAGCACCTTAAATCATTATTATTTGGGGATTCTTTACTGAATGCAATAGAAGAGAAGCCAATGGTAATAAATATGTTTGTGGGGGGAAAGCAGGCCGGCTTGTTATAGCTGTACATAGCTATAACCAGGGCACATTTACACAATAAATTCATAGATTTATTGCCTCTGTTTGCTGGCAGTGACCAGATTGTATGTGTTCTATCATCATCACATACAAATAAAATTGATGGGGATTGTACATCATCCCTAGTAGAAGCCTGACTGTTTTAGGCAAGCAATACTTCCCCTCTTCATTTGCAAGCGGAAATTGAGTTAAGGTGGGGTTGAGTAAAAAGTATTTCAGGATAAATTCTCTGCCAGTGTTAACAGGAAGACTTCAGTAGTTTGCTCAGAGCTAGAGAATCACAGGAAATAACTAACTGAAATCAAACAGTTATAAATAAACCAAAAATGGCAATGTGAGTTATGAATTATTGAATTATTAAAGTTGTTGTCTTAAGGCGGATTTTTAGTGTTATCATAATTCTAGAATTAAGTTATGAATTAATTAATTGATGCTGAAGAATCAAGTAATTCTACAATTTCTAGATCTAGATCTAGGGAAGTAATGCTACCCATGCTCTATTCCGCTTTGGTTAGACCACACCTGGAATATTGTGTCCAATTCTGGGCACCACAATTCAAGAGAGATATTGACAAGCTGGAATGTGTCCAGAGGAGGGCGACTAAAATGATCAAGGGTCTGGAGAACAAGCCCTATGAGGAGCGGCTTAAGGAGCTGGGCATGTTTAGCCTGAAGAAGAGAAGGCTGAGAGGAGATATGATAGCCATGTATAAATATGTGAGAGGAAGCCACGGGGAGGAGGGAGCAAGCTTGTTTTCTGCTTCCCTGGAGATTAGGACGCGGGACAATGGCTTCAAACTACAAGAGAGGAGATTCCATCTGAACATGAGGAAGAACTTCCTGATTGTGAGAGCCGTTCAGCAGTGGAACTCTCTGCCCCGGAGTGTGGTGGAGGCTCCTTCTTTGGAAGCTTTTAAACAGAGGCTGGATGGCCATCTGTCAGGGGTGATTTGAATGCAATATTCCTGCTTCTTGGCAGGGGGTTGGACTGGATGGCCCATGAGGTCTCTTCCAACTCTTTGATTCTAGGATTCTATGATTTCAGCTTGTTCATTACCAAGAGACTTGTTTTGCTGGATTTTTCCAAAAGTATTTCTTGCTTTTTGTTAGTCTTTCATGGTTGGGGAATTCCTAATGTCTAGGGGGAATCTCTTTTCCGTTACTCAATGGACTAGTCTCTGGAGCAACATCTTCCCTTTGACATCCTTGGACATTTTGAAGCATCTGGAACCGTTTCTGGGATTCACATGGAGCCAGCTAAGGAAAGTTGGGTTTAGGAGAGTATTTCTCAATCTAGGGGTTGGGACCCTGGGGGGGGGGGGAGTAACCAGGGGGGTGTCAGAGGGGTTACCAAGACCATCAGAAAACACAATATTTTCTAATGATCATGGGGGTTATGTGTGGGAAATTTGTCCCAATTCTATCTTTGGTGGAGTTTAGAATGCTCTTTGATTGTAGGTGAACTATAAATACCAGCAACAACAACCCCCAAATGTCAAGGTCTGATTTCCCCAAACTCCACCAGTGTTCACATTTGGGCATATTGAGTGTCCATGCCAAGTTTGATCCAAATCCATCATTATTTGAGTCCACAATGCTCTCTGGCTGTAGATGAACTCCAAAACTCAAGGTCAATGCCCACCAAACTCTTCAAGTATTTTCTGTTGGTCATGGGAGTTCTGTGTGCCAAGTTTGGTTCAATTCCATCATTGGTGGAGTTAAGAATGTTCTTTGATTTTAGTTAAACTATAAATCCCAGCAACTACAACTCCCAAATGACAAAATCACACAACTCCAATCCCACCAGTATTCAAATTTGGGAACATCGGGTATTTGTGCCAAATTTCATCCAGGGGATGAAAATACATCCTGCATATCAGGTCTTTACATTACGATTCATAACAGTAGTATTTATTTGTTTATTTATTTATTTACAATATTTATATTCCGCCCTTCTCACCCCGCAAGGGACTCAGGGTGGATTACAATGTACATATACATGACAAACATTCAATGCCATAGACACACAACATATATAGACAGACACAGAGCCAATTTAACATTATAGGTTTTCATGAGGGTATTCTGGCCACCAGGGAGCTGTCCCTTCACCGACCATTTGTGACACTGATGAAGTACTTCCTCATTCTTTGCATACTTGCTGGAGATTTTATGACCTCCTAAATTAGTTAAATATGCCTGCATAAGCGGTACCTAAATTTCCTACTTGACAGTGGAACTCTCTTTCGGGCTGCAAAAGTTGACAGCAAGCTACACAAATTGGTTGGGCGCTCAGTCCGATCCAGCCTGGCTTCGAACTCATGACCGTTCGGTAGGTCTGGGCGGTTTCGTTTCGTAATTTTGTAATTCGTTAAAAATTCGTTATTTTTTTATAACGAAGCGATATTGAACCATTCAGGAGCAACTAAAAAACGAAACGAATTTTTCCAATTCATTTCGTAATTGTTTCGTAATTGTTTCATAATTGTTTCGGAATTGTTTCGTTATTGATTCATTATTGATTCGTTATTATTTCCGCATGTCTGGTGCAAGTTTTAGGGTTGCTGTTTGTTTTCTCAGTGAAAAAATAATAATTATCACACCAACAGTCAACAACAGAGGGAGAGGGAAGCTTCAGAAGTTTTTTTAGCGTATTGTGCGATCGCGGCCGTCATTAACGAATCGATTCGTAATCAATTTGTAATTGTTTTATGATTTCCGAAATTTCGTAAATATCGAACTTTTTTTAAGGAAAATTTCGGAATTCTTTTAAATAACGAAACGCAAAAACCCCCTAAAAACGAATCGAGTTTAGAAACAAATTTTTCCGTGGTTGCCCAGCCCTACCGTTCGGTCAGTAGTGATCTTAATGCAGCTGACTCCCAGCTAGCTGTGCCACAGTAGCAACAAAAATAATTTTATGGTTGGGGGGTCACCACAACATGAGAAACTCTATTAAGGGGTTGCGGCATTAGGAAGGTTGAGAACCACAATGGAGAAAGAGAAGTACATTGGATGAGAAATGAGGTTGTACTGTCGAAGGCTTTCATGGCCGGAATCACTGGGTTGTTATAGGTTTTTTCGGGCTATATGGCCATGGTCTAGAGGCATTCTCTCCTGACGTTTCGCCTGCATCTATGGCAAGCATCCTCAGAGGTAGTGAGGTCACTAGCCTGAAAAAACCTACAACAACCCAGAAATGTTCTCAAAAAATCATGCCCTGTTTTCTATTCTCTTTTACTCCAGACAGGGACAAGAGGAGAAGTTGGTATTTTCCAGCTTCACTCCTATCAGGCTTTTAGGATAGACATCTTGCTCAAATTTAAATAGCAATTTAACATAGATATAATATACTTCTGAAATAACCATAATTGAATTAGATTTTTAACAAATCTTATCAGTCACTAAATAAATGCATCTACTTTATTTCTGCTAACTTTCCTATCTCCAGATATGGAATATATTGTGATTCAAGAGCTCAGACTGTATAAAATTAGCAGAATATCAAGCGTGTGCAGAGGGCTTCTTCACAGCTGTTGTGTAATTACAAGAAAACCCGTCTCCAAATAAGAAGGTGTGAGAATCTTCCAAATCGGAAGGTGTCATTTCCAAGCTCACATCTTCTACATATTTCATATCAGCTGCTGACTACAATGACAGCATTTCTTAAATGCTGAACTCAAGAGGAATTTAACTATGTCAGTCCTGAAAGTCTAAAAGTGATACGATAAAGCAGATGAGGAAAAGATACGGTCCTGAGGGAAATGCATCTTAGCAGTGGTTAAATAATGAAGTCTATTATTTGAGACGAGAAATGCCTGGTGTTTGGGGGATGCACTGGCTCCTGCTAGGATGTCGGTGTACAGATTGCATTACTATATGTAAACTGTTCCGTCTTCCAGGAGCATGGTTTACATTGCCTTTTAGCTGCATGGGATAGCATTCCTTTGCATTTCCCCAGGATTGCTACAGACCCAGCAGCACCCTGGAAGTTAAACAGTATCAGAGTCTGGAGAGCCAGGCTGCAGGCTCTCTGCAGGTATTGGTTTAGAAAGTATCTCTTTGGGTTTGGAGTCCGCCCTTTTTCCTGGGGTTGAGATCTCCATTTTGGAATCTCCCCTGCCTCCTTCAGTAGAGAAAAGAACCTCAGATGTGCTGTTGGTCAGGCAGGGAGCTCTGAAAAACCCATTGGGAGTACTATTGAGTTAGATAGATATAGAGATAAAGAAAAGCAATTGAGCAATTGAGTCATAGATAGAAATTGAGTTAATAAGAAAGGCAATTGAGTATTATTGAGCATTACTTCATCTCCAAAACTGACCTTGTTCTTAGATAGGGAAAGACCTGTTCTTTCTAACCAGAGCAGCTCAGGGTTAAGGTGAAATATCTCAGGATTTTTTCTACCATTTGGAGAAAGGTTACCTCAGTAATTGAAGAAAAAGGGAAAGAAAGGGGGGTGTCAGAGAGGTCACCAAAGACCATCAGAAAACACAGTATTTTTCTGTTGGTCATGGGGGTTCTGTGTGGGAAGTTTGGCCCAATTCTATTGTTGGTGGGGTTCACAATGATCTTTAATTGTGAACTATAAATCCCAGGAACTACAACTTCCAAATGTCAAGGTCTATTTTTCCCCCCAAACTCTACCAGTGTTCACATTTGGACATATTGAAGATTCATGGCAAGTTTGGTCCAGATCCATCATTGTTTGAGTCCACAGTGCTCTCTGGATATAGGTGAACTACAACTCCAAAACTCAAAGTTATTGTCCACCAAACCCTTCCAGTATTTTCTGTTGGTCATGGGAATTCTGTGTGCCAAGTTTGGTTCAGTTCCATCGTCGGTAGAGTTCAGAATGCTCTTTGATTGAAGTTAACTATAAATCCCAGCAACTACAACTCCCAAATGACAAAATTAACCTTCCCCTAACCCCACCAATATTCAAATTTGGGTGTATTTGTGCCAAATTCGGTCCAGTGAATGAAAATACATCCTGCATATCAGATATTTACACTATGATTCATAACAGTAGCAAAATTACAGTTATGAAGTAGCAACAAAAATATGGTTGGGGTTCAGCACAACATGAGGAACTGTATTAAGGAGTCGCGCCATTAGGAAGGTTGAGAACCACAACTCCACTTTTGTATCTGGCAAAACCCCAGATTTATATTTTCAGTTTAATTTTCATATCCAGACCAACACAGCTATTCATTAGTGTGGTGGTTTGCCCTCCCTCAGAAACTCCACACCCCCAAAATTTGTTATATACTTAAAACCAACAACTAATCAAACAGAATTGGGCTAATTTTCACTGCATTCAATTTTATTTTCCATTTTAGCATCCCATCAATTTAGCATTTTCAGTGCATAAATTAAAACTAGAGTGAGGTCTGAAGCCTCTCACCATTCCAAAGTGAGGTGTGTATAAAATTGGTGAGAAGGAATTTATACTCCTATAAAATATTAAAATATGTTGTCGAAGACTTTCATGGCGGGAATGACTGGGTTACTGTGAGTTTTCTGGGCTGTATGGCCAGGAGGGAATTCTTCTGGAACATGGCCATAAAGCCCGGAAAACTCACAGCAATCCAAATATAAAAATGTCAGTAAAAATCCAGAGTTAACCATAAAAAACCTGGGTTGACTAATCCACAAGTCAATGCTTTTACCAAACCTTAAATCTTATCACAAAAGAAATTACACTTTTCTTTGAGCAGAGTGGCCAAAGGGAAGAGCTTAGTCCATTCTGGGAAAACCTAAAAGAAGCCTAACTTTGGGTTGTTGTAGGTTTTTCGGGCTATATGGCCATGTTCTAGAAGCATTCTCTCCTGACGTTTTGCCTGCATCTATGGCAAGCATCCTCAGACCTCACAACCTCTGAAGGTGCTTGCCATAGATTCAGGTGAAACGTCAGGAGAGAATGCTCCTAGAACATGGCCATACAGTCTGAAAAAACCTACAACAACCCAGTGATTCCAGCCATGAAAGCCTTCGACAATACAACGCTCAAGATTCTGCAAGGAAGACTCCAGCAATACATGGAGCGAGAGTTGCCAGATGTACAAGCTGGGTTTAGAAAAAACAGAGGAACAAGAGACCAAATTGCCAATCTCTGCTGAATAATGGAGAAAGGCAAGGAGTTCCAGAAAAACATCTATTTCTGTTTTATTGACTATTCTAAAGCCTTTGACTGTGTGGATCATAATAAATTGTGGCATGTTCTTGGTGGGATGAGCATACCAAGCCACCTTGTCTCTCTCCTGAGGAATCTGTATAAGGACCAAGCAGCAACAGGAAGAACTGACCATAGAACAACAGACTGGTTCAAGATTGGGAAAGGCGTACGGCAGGGTTGTATCATCTCTCCCAACCTATTCAACTTGTATGCAGAACACATCATGTGATGTGCGGTGCTTGAGGAATGCAAGGCTGGGGTGAAAATTGCTGGAAGAAACACTAACAACTTTAGATATGCGGATGACACCACTTTGATGGCCGAAAGTGAGGAGGAGCTGAGGAGCCTTCTAATCAAGGTGAAAGAAGAAAGCGCAAAAACTAGGTTGCAGCTAAACATAAAAAAAACCAAGATTATGGCAACAAGAATGAATGACAACTGGAAAATAGAGGGAGATAACGTGGAGGCAGTGACAGGTGCAAAGATTACTGCAGACGCAGACTGCAGTCAGGAAATCAGGAGATGCTTACTTCTTGGGAGGAGAGCAATGACCAATCTCGATAAAATAGTGAAAAGTAGAGACATCACACTGGCAACAAAGATCTGCATAGTTAAAGCCATGGTATTCCCCATAGTCACCTCCGGATGTGACAGCTGGACCATAAAGAAGGCTGAGCGAAGGAAGATAGATGCTTTTGAACTGTGGTGCTGGAGGAAAGTTCTGAGCCTGCCTTGGACTGCGAGAAGATCCAGCCAGTCCATACTTCAGGAAATAAAGCCTGACTGCTCATTGGAGGGAAGAATAGTAGAGGCCAAGATGAAGTATTTTGGCCACATCATGAGAAGAAAGGAAAGCTTAGAGAAGACAATGATGCTGGGGAAAATGGAAGGAAAAAGGAAGAGGGGCTGACCAAGGACAAGATGGATGGATGGGATCCTTGAAGTGACTGGACTGACCTTGAAGGAGCTGGGGGTGGTGACGACTGACAGGAAGCTCTGGCGTGGGCTGGTCCATGAAGTCACGAAGAGTCGGAAACGACTGAACGAATGAACAACAAACTTCCTTTGCCCTCTCTTTGCTGCTCTGCTGTTTCAGGGCTTTTTTGAAAAGCTGAGCAGGGAAATAGCAGAGTTGGTCATCCGTCTTCATGGAGGACTTATCCACAATTATATCCATACTTTTGTCTTCCAAACCTTCCCTTGACTTATACATGAAGTTGACTTATACTTATTCACCTACCTCATTTATTTTTTGTCCCTTGCAACTGCTGTACCACATGTTACTTCTGAATTTCAGTTGAACTGTGGGCGGTGTTCTAAAATCAGCTACAGAATGAGGACTTATATAATTCCTTGCAGCTTTTACTTCTTTCATTCTTTTTTTTTTCTCATGTTGCTCCAGACACATTGCCAATGTTCACTTTGGCACTGATGAACTAGCAGAGCAAAGCAATCTTGATGTGAGCATATGTATAATTGCATCAAGATTCTTTTCAGGAGGCCCGCAGTTCAGTGCTGGGGCACATGCTCTGCATGCAGAAAGTACCAAATTCAATCTCCAGCATTCCTAAGTACAGTTGAGGGGAAAGCTCTGTTCGAAATTGACAATCAGTGTTGATAATGCTAGACCAATGGAGCAAAATCCTGACTCCGTTAGGCAGGTTTCTATGGTTGTAGTCTTTTCGTAATACGTGTGCATCCTTGTGCATTGGTAAAACACTATGCAAAAAGAATTGTACAATAAGGTTCATCCAGTCAAGTCAACATATGGGTTTTAAAAATTGCTTGTGCAGAGTGATCTAGAATCATGGTTATCTATATAAATAAAAAAAGTAATGCTTGTTTGTTTGTGGGATTAACATAACTCAAAAATCACTGGATGAATTGACACCAAATTTGGACACAAGACATCTACTAACCCAAGGAGTGACCTTCACTAAAAAAAATGATTTTGTTACTTGGGAGTTGTAGTTGCTGGGATTTATAGTTCATCTACAATCAAAGAGCATTCTGAACTCCAGAAAGAGGGTTCAGGCACTAATTTATACGTTTCTTAATGACAAGAACTATAGGTTCTCAACCTCTGATAACCAAAGTTAGGAAAGTACTGATCTCAAATCCCTTTAGGTTTGCTGTGCTCTGCCACCAGTGTGAACTGATCAGGATGCAGGGATCTGATATATGGCTTGACTTGCCTGAGGGTTGGCTGCGTATTCGTAATAATTTTTTTAAAGTATCAAAATTATTTCCCCATATTCTCCTTCTCATAGCGCCATTATGTTGTTAATCTGTTTCATGTCATTCATGCCAAACTAATACTTGTCAGTGCTGAATTAATGATGGCCGGCGTCTATAATTTACATACATATGGTTATGTGTAGATCAATTGCTATTATACCTCTATAATATTTGCATTCAGTGGGAGAGTATAATACCCAAGACATGTGTGTGTTTTTAGAGTGGTAATCTCTCTGGCTTTTCGTTGTGTACAAGGCAATAAATGGCGACTGCAATTGACTAAATGCCATTGCACAGCAGTTCATTGTAATTATGCTACAACTGAGTGACTATTGCTGTTATTATGCCACAAGCCATCAAATAAAACACACGGGGAAAGGGGGAAAGGAAATTGTGTCTTTGTTTAGTGCTGGGCAGCTAGGCAAAATTGTTTCCGCGGAAGACATGCAGCTGAATGACGCAGAGCCATGATAAGCTACTCTTTAGGGTTTACATCTTCCATGATCCCCACCTGGAATGGCTAGAATCAATTTTCACTGGAGGATTCTAGGATTTGTAATCTTAAATAATTTTTTCAGGCTCTAACTCAGGGGCCCTGAAACTTTTAAAGCGAAGGGCCAGTTCACTGTCCCACAGACAGTTGGGGGGCCGGACTATATTTTGAGAAAAATGTGGACGCATTCCTATGCAAAATGCAGATATATTATTTATGCTGCAAAAAACATGAAAGAACAATATTTAAAATGATGAACAATTTTAACCAACATAAACTTACCAGTATTTCAATGGGAATGGTGAGCCTGCTTTTGGCTGATCAGATACTCAAGTCGATTCATAGAATCATAGAATCAAAGAGTTGGAAGAGACCTCATGGGCCATCCAGTCCAACCCCCTGCCAAGAAGCAGGAATATTGCATTCAAATCACCTCTGACAGATGGCCATCCAGCCTCTGTTTAAAAGCTTCCAAAGAAGGAGCCTCCACCACACTCTGGGGCAGAGAGTTCCACTGCTGAACGACTCTCACAGTCAGGAAGTTCTTCCTTATGTTCAGATGGAATCTCCTCTCTTGTAGTTTGAAGACATTGTTCCGCGTCCTAGTCTCCAGAGAAGCAGAAAACAAGCTTGCTCCTTCCTCCTCCCTGTGGCTTCCTCTCACATATTTATACATGGCTATCATATCTCCTCTCAGCCTTCTCTTCTTCAGGCTAAACATGCCCAGCTCCTTAAGCCGCTCCTCATAGAGCTTGTTCTCCAGACCCTTTCAGGTTGTTGCTGTTGCTGTTGTTGTTTTGTTGTTGTTGTTGTTGTGCGACTTAAAGTTGTTTCAGACTTAGGGTGGCCCTAAGTCTAATGTTTAGGCCAGGGGGCTGAGTAAATGATCTTGGAAGGCCGCATCTGGCCCGCGGGCCATAGTTTGAGAACCCCTGCTCTAACTGAAATAAGAAACATTTTTTTAAAAAAATAATTTTTATTCATTATTGTACAAGAGATTTTACAACATAACTCACAGATCTACCAACAAACATCTAATCCCAATTACACATCAAACATCATTGTTATACAAACTTCTCAATAAGAAAGAAAAGGGGGGTGAAGAAAAAAGTGGGAAAAAGTAATTATTATTATTATTATTATTAATCATAAACCAAAAGGAAAAATAAAATTTGACTTCTGTTCTTCTTCCTTTGCCTTTCTTTAATTTTAATTGTATTTCCGTACTTCCTCTCTAAATAATACATATACGATCATCTGCGAAGGCTCTTTATCTGAATTCTTGTTTGTCAATTTTAAGACCAGTCAAAGTCGAATCCTCTCTTGTACTCCTTATTAAGATCTCCAGTGTGAAAATGAAGAGCAAGGGTGATAATGGGCATCCTTGATGAGTTTCTTTTTCTATTGGGATTTTTTCCATTGTATTTCCATTAATTAATAAATATCACACTGATCACATTTTGAAATTGATAGCCTATGTCGATTTCCTCTATCTTGGAATTGGCAGTGGCAGTCAGGAGCCCTTTGCTCTCATATCCTGGACAGCAGCTTAATCCTGGTCCCTGAGTGGGAAAGCAAAGATCTGGAGCAGCAGATCATGTGCAGGGAGGAGGAGGAGGAGGAGGAATCACAAGGCGGTAAGCAGAGAAAGAGAGAGAGAGAGAGCAAGAAAGCAGCATCCCATGCTGCCCATGCTGCCCTCTTCATAGAATCATAGAATCAAAGAGTTGGAAGAGACCTCATGGGCCATCCAGTCCAACCCCCTGCCAAGAAGCAGGAATATTGCATTCAAATCACCCCTGACAGATGGCCATTCAGCCCCTGTTTAAAAGCTTCCAAAGAAGGAGCCTCCACCACACTCCAGGGCAGAGAGTTCCACTGCTGAACGGCTCTCACAGTCTTCATCTTTCTTCCTTTCCTTTTGGTATCTGCATGTCTCTTTCTGGGCCAACCATGTACAGAAGGGGCTTCTTCCTTGCCCAGACATCCAGCCAGGCATCCCACCCACCCACCTGCCTGCCCGCCCACCAACCACATTCCTTTTCAGAGAAGAGCGAAGCTTCTCCCTCAACTCTGGATCTCAGCATCCTCCTCGGGGCACTTTAGGGGGAACCAAACCCAGTCTTTTGGAGGGAGAAGTGACACCTGCAATGGAGACCTGGAGCCACTTACGAGACTTACATAACTCTTCCAAAGCATCATAGGTCATTGTTTTGAATCTTTTTCGTGTGGGCACTGCTCATAATTTGAAAATCACATTGTATGTACGAATCTTACAAAACAGAACTGATATACGATGCACAAATGACTTGTTGCACATCCCTAATAAGCATTTTTCTTTCAACAAGGTCAGTTTAGAAAGGTCCAGGCATTTTAGAACAAACCCAAAGAGCAAGTTTATATGAATGGCAGGATCATTGCTTCTTTAAACTTGATTGAAGCCTGTCTTGCTGTGTATCTTGATCACAAATGAATTGTTCCATAAAAGCAAAATGTTGACTGTATATGACTATCATTTTACTTCCATCTTCATCGCTATGATACTTCATCATGTTGACTGGAGTGGAAATCATCTATCGGACAGATGGCAAGCTATTTAACTTCAGCAGACTGAAAGCCAAAACCAAGGCTGCAACAACATCTGTTATAAAACTCCGGTATGCTGATGACAACTTCATCTGTGCATATTCAGAAGACCTACAAGCCACTCTAAACACCTTCGCAGAAGCATATGAGAAGCTCGGCTTGTCATTGAACATCAAGAAAACCAAACTGCTCTTCTAGCAGTCACCAGGCAATCCCTCTTCAATGCCAGAAAAACAGCTTAAAGGTGTAACATTAGAAAATGTTGGTCATTTCCCCTACCTTGGCAGCCACCTCGCCACAAAAGTCAACATTGACACTGAAATACAGCACCGCCTGAGTTCTGCGAGTGCAGCCTTTTTCCAAATGAAGCAGAGTGTTTGAGGAGCAGGCCATCCATAAGGGATATCAAGGGGCTTGTTTATAAAGTGATTGTCCTCCCAACCCTGCTATATGCCTGTGAGACGTGGACTATCTACAGATGTCACATGCAACTCTTGGAACGATTCCATCAGTGCTGCCTCCAGAAAATCCCACAAATCTCTTGAGAAGACAAGCGGACAAATGCTGGAAGAAGCAAATGCCACCAGCATTGAAGCGATGGTCCTCCGCCATCTACTCCACTGGACCGGCCACATTGTCCGGATGCCCGACCACCATCTTCAAAAGCAATTGCTCTATTCCAAACTCAAGAATGGAAAATGGAATGTTGGTGGGCAGGAAAAGAGATTGAAAGATGGGCTCAAAGCCAATCTTAAAAACTCTGGGTTAGACGCTGAGAACTGGGAAGCCCTGGCCCTTGAGCACTCTAGCTGGAGGTCAGCTGTGACCAGCAGTGCTGTAGAATTTGAAGAGGCACGAATGGAGGGTGAAAGAGAGAAACGAGCCAACCCTGACCGGACCACCTTCCACCTGGAAGCCAATGTGCTCACTGTGAGAGAAGATGCGGGTCAAGAATAAGGCTCCACAGTCACCTACGGACCCACCACCAGTACACCAATCTTGGAAGACAATCCTACTTGGACAATGAGGGATTGCCTAAGAAGAAGTATCATTTTACTGAAAACTTACCTGATAAAAATGCCCTTCTTTCAAGAGTAGTTTTTTTTCCTATTTGTCCTTGGTCAGATTTGATGCACTGCTGCGCTATCTCTCTCTGTCTGAACTCCTGCTCAACTTACTAAAGCCGAGCACATTCTGTCCTGTTTACTGCCTTTCAAAGAATATTTCCCTATATAAATTATCTCCCCAAGAGGCAGAAGTGAGTCTGTATAAATCTCTAGCTAGGTTTGCACTGTAATCCTTTGGTCAGAAAAGAAAGAGATGCAATGCTTTGTTTCTTCTAAAGTAAGTTTAAAATGTGCATATACCAGGGTTTTTTGGAAAATACGCAAGATGCTGCAAGTAAGTCGGAGAGATTTCCCATCCAAGGTACAAAAAATCCTATTTGAATGAAAGAGCTAACTAGAGGATTTGGTGTCCTGTCTTTGAGATCTGTTGTTGTAAGAACGAAATGAGAGGATGCCACTGGTCCAATATTGTCAACTGCTATTTTTTTGCACATGTAAAAAGAAAATGGAAAAAGAAGCAGCAAAGGAAGGGGCATTTCCTCCCTTTGGAAATTATTTCCTTAAAAGTAAATTCTAGGAGAGAAACAAATCAGTAAGTAGAATATTTTCCAGATATACTGTCTGTGCTTTCAACTAAAAGGATTGTTTCTTTCTTACAAGGGTTGAATGAAAAGTAATGCCTCCACCTTCGTAACTCCTCAACAGATGGCAGTACTGGTATGCGGCAGGTACTGGCTTGTTCAGTAGACTCTCCTCTACAGTTTCATTTTGGTGGGAAACCTTAGCATTGAAGGGTTGTGTTGTTAAAGTGTGAAGTATGGAACACTACGCAGACGGTCGGTAAATGCGACTTAAGCAACGTGCAGTCATTTAATTCTTGACAGCAGAAGGTGTCACCCCCAAGAAGGTGTCACCCCAAAGGAGAATGCAAGCTGTTTATGGTGATTGTGTTGATGTGAGTACTATGCGTCATTGGGCGAGTAAGTTTAAATATGTTGAGGTGGGAACATCTGACTTGCATGACAAACAAAGGGTTGGACGTCCTGTGACAGCTCCTGCTTATCTTCCTACCTAATTGGATTTACCTATTTCTTTAAAGTGTTTTTTTTACTTTATTGCTTTATAATTTTCAATAAAAGGATTATTTTATATCCAACTGTGTGGTGTTTAAAGTCAGAGGGCTTTTCCTGTCCTAGAGTGCAACAGGAACCATAGTCCAGTGACATCTAGGTAGCTGAAGATAGTTTCGCTTATTCGACATAAATGGGCTGGCAGAATGTCAGATAAACAAAAATGTTGGATAATACAGAGTCTCCTACTGTTATCCATCTGACATGATGTTAGACACCTAAAATACTAACAACATGGACTCAAAGCGTTAAGGCAAGACAATACCTCAGGGTTAGAGCAACCTAGCAGGAAGTGCCCGGATGCAGAAGAGGAATGTTGAAATCACAGAGAGAAGGAGGGAGGATGCTTTGCTTCCTGACTCTTTTCCCCCTTTCCTCCCTCCTTCTCCTCCTTGTCTTGCCCTTTTCACTTATTGGGAATGGAGAGAGAGTTGAGGAGCACTAATTTAATTGAAGGGGAAATGCTGGAGGAAAGGGGGGTGTCAGATAAGAGTGTCGGATAAGACGGAATGTCGGATAAGCAAAGGTCGGATAAGCGAGACTCTGCTTTAGTCAATTTCTGATCTACCCATTGGAGATGTGAACTTTTAAAGACTTGTTTACAAAACAAAAATCCTATTTAGATATTCTGTTTCCATTCCCCAAGTCACATATTCCTGTGATCTGCCATTTGTTAGGGTAAAAAAGTATCAGCAGTCCCCTCATGTGATTTATAATTCAAATTCAAAGCCTGCTAAAAAATTATGACTCACCCAAGGAAGGTTCTCAATCCACTTTGGCTATGGCTAAAGCAAATAATAATAATAATAATAACAACAACAACAACAATAATAATAACTACAACAACAACTACTTTATTTTATACCCCATGAACCATCTCCCTAAGGGTACTCGGGGCAGCTTACAAGGGACAAATCCAAAAATTACAAATAGAACACAACAGATTAAAAACATCAGATATATAGATATAAAACAATCACAATTGTAAACAACAACAAAACAATATGGCTGAAATAAAAAACATAGCTGCGGTACAGGCTCACTGAATACAATACATTCTGAAGGGAGTGCAAGAGAAGTCCAACAATCAAGTAGGCAGGGCTGGAAATACTGTCAACAAAAGTGTTGAGTTAGACAATAAGAGGGCAAACGGAAAGTGCTGAACTTAGAGTAGGGACAGGAAAATTACTGGTGAGCTACTTAATCAAAAGCACACCGGAACATCCAGGTTTTTAGTTGTCTCCGGAAAGAGGGCAAAGTGCGAGCCTGTCTGATCTCCTTAGGGAGGGAGTTCCAGAACCAGGGGGGCCACCACTGAGAAGGCCCTCTCCCTCGTCCCCACCAACTGTGCTTGAGATGGTGGAGGGAGAGAGATCCTCCCCGGCAGGCCCGTAGCCAGGATTTCGTTTGGGGGGGGGGGCTGAATTTTTTTCAGGGGGGTTTCGGGGGGGCTGAGTTTCGGGGGGGGGGGGCTGAGTCTGAGTGAAAGAGGGTCTAGCCTAGCAAACCTTTTGTATCATTACCCCAATACCCCCATGCATATGGGATATATTGAGTATGGTGATCAGATCATGATATGAATAAACATAACAGTTTAAATAATGCACCAGTAAGGCCTTTTCGCGAACCACCATGAGAATTTTTGGGGGGGGGGGGCTGAAGCCCCCTGAGCCCCCCCCCCCCCTCCGGCTACATGCCTGCTCCCCGGATGATCTCAAATTACGCACTGGTTCATGGGGAAGATGTGATCGCAGAGATAAGCAAGTCCCGAACCGTTTAGGGCTTTATAGGTAATAACCTGCACCTTGAATTGGGACTGGAAACTTATTGGAAGCCAGTGGAGCTGTTTAAACAGGGGGGTAGACCACTCCCTGTAACCAGTCTAATGGGAGTTACAGCCTCAAACAACAGAAACGCCAAAGGTTCCCCATCCCTGTGTACAATAATCTTTGTAATCATTATTCCAGGTTACCATCTCTTATTTAACATTTTATAATTCAGTTGAAATGCACTTTACAAATGATCATACTTCACTCAATGAAACCATTTTTAAGAGAAACTATATATGAACAATGGCTTCAAACTACAAGAAAGGAGATTCCATCTGAACATGAGAAAGAACTTCCTGACTGTGAGAGCTGTTCAGCAGTGGAACTCTCTGCCCCGGAGTGTGGTGGAGGCTCCTTCTTTGGAAGCTTTTAAACAGAGGCTGGATGGCCATCTGTCGGGGGTGATTTGAATGCGATGTTCCTGCTTCTTGGCAGGGGGTTGGACTGGATGGCCCATGAGGTCTCTTCCAACTCTTTGATTCTATTTTATTCTATATTGAAATTAAGCTTTATTTAACATCTTTGTCTACCTACGTCCTGGCATGCAAAACCAACTTTTACATTTCATGATTCATATTGTAGTAATTGAGTTGAGACAATGAAATATAGGATTGCTATGTTCTCCTCCATTTCCCTAGTTAAGATGAATTTATTTCTTTCCAACCAAGGACAGGGTCACATAAATATAGAAACCAACTAGCTCGCCCCTCTTTCTCCCTTTCCACAAAAAGTGTGTGACATTCCCAGACAGCTAGCCTAGTGACATTCTGTTCCTCATGAGAACCTGCTTATCTGAAATTGAATCCAATGTTGTGGAATTATCAGAGATAGGGTGCTGCCCTGGCACAAAGCCATCTCTGTGCTAGATAACAGAAGGGGAGAATGCATCCTTCATTCACTCAAAAGCAAATGGCACCTTGGAAGGAAAAGGAAGGAAGGTCTTGGAAAGCAGTTCATAATATGTCTGAGCTCTCAAAATGAACGAGTTTAATCCTGGGCGAAAAGCAGATAGAGCACACTTACTGTCCCAAAGGCAGAATCCTTAAAAAAAAAAAGGGGGGGGGGGTATCATTAGTGTTACATTCTGTTGCACTTTAAGGTGACAATACCTTACGGATCTATATGTAGACACTGACGTCTTTTCAGTTCATAGATAATTTTAGGGGAAAGGAGAACAAATGTTACCTCCATGAGCATAGAAATGTGCGGCTGGAAATAACCTCTTCTCCCACTCCTCCTCCAGAAGTTGGAACCCTGTTGGTAACGAATGCCAACAGATATTTTGGATTATATGGTTTTTAATAATTGGTTTTAATGTTTATAGGTTTTTTATTTTTATATATATATATATATATTGTTCTGTCTCGTGCGGGGCATGTAATGAATTGCTTTTAAAATAGGACATGCAACTTGAGCCCAGCGGGAAGCCAGGGCCCCCCGAAGAGAAGTTCTCAAGGATTTTCCACCACAAATGGTCTTTAGATGGCTTGTGAAGTATAACAAAGTCCTTTATTAATGAACAATCAAACAGAAACTTCTCTTGTCTTCAATAAAGCTAAACAAATGCTTCCAGGCTTTTATGCAACTGGTGGCTTCCTTAATCTTGTCCATGAGGGACAGGCAATTGTTTTCAATAACTGTTTCTTTACTTTAAAGGAAAATCCCTTTTTTAACTTCTCCCAGGCTGACTGTAATCTAAGCCTTACTGATGTGGGCTCCGCTACCAGGTCGAACTGCGTCTCGAGCACCGAGTGGACCTACCAGTAAGGCCAGTAGATTCTCCAGCTGGAGTTCTTTGGTCTTCCAAACTGTTTATCTTCCGAAATTCCTCAAAGCTTTAGGGCTGTTTCCCTGGAAATTTTTGGAAATCTTTGGATGCTCTTAAGACTGTTCTCCCCTGGAAAGCCTTAAGGGTTGAAGCTTTTGTACAGGAGAAGCTTGTACACATCCTCTAAATTAGCTTTCCTTACTGAGACTAACTAAAAATGGCTCCTTTCCCTTCCCAATTGCCCTGAACATGGGGAGGAACCAAAACTTAACGATGATGGACAGGTGACTTGCCCCATGACTGCAACTAAAGGAAGCCACCTTTCTGCAGAATCCCTGAAACCTTGGGATGTGAGCAAACATTTAATACAAAGCAAATAAAGTTGGAGCTCCTGGTACAGCCGTACCAGCATATATATATATATATATATATATATATATATATATATATATATACACACACACACACACACATACATACATACACACATACACACACACACACACACACACACATATATATATATATATATAAACTCGGTGGTTGCTGTCAAAGGACGTCCAACCCTTTGTTTGTCATGCAAGTCAGATGTTCTCACCTCAACATCTTTAAACTTACTCGCCCAATGACGCATAGTACTCACATCAACACAGGGTAAAAGTCCAGGGTAAAAGTCCAGGGTAAAAGTCCAGCAGAGTCCATAAAAACAAAGTCAAAACTTCCCAAATAAAATGCAAGAAATCAGGAAACATGAATCCAAGGCATGAATATAAAAGCATAGAATCCAAGAATCTAAACCATGAAACACTTAAAACATAAATTTTCCAAGCAAAGCTTCAATGAAAAAGGACGACATCTTGACTTGATTCCAAATGATGCTTCATCTGACTACATATCATGTACTTGGAACTTTTATCTCCTTGTTAGCTACGTCTCTAGCATTCAGAAATTGGTTTAGCTTTAGCTGAGAATTTCTTATCTTTTTCTCTCGGAGCCTGGCAGTACTCCAAAGCCACTGTTCAGCTCTCCTATTTTGACTGATCTCTTGTCGTCTATCTATTTGCTCATTAATTTCTACAGCTGGGCCAGGTGCTGAGCTGTTTTCATGTTCGCTATCATGGGAACTCTCTAGTAACAATTCAGAAAGCACACCATCATCCCCACACCCCTCAGGGACATTCTCATGGGAAACTACACTTTGAACAGGGATCTCCTGGTCATTCTCTGCAATAATATCACTGACCAAACCATTGCCATCTTGAAACTCACCTTGAAATTTATTGATATCACTCCCCACATCAAAGCACCCTGATCATGAAACACAATCACAGGCTGAGCTCCAACAATTTCCATCATGTATCAGAATTAGTCAAACTGATCAGGGAGTTTAAACCAAGGACATCCCAAGTTAGCTGGTTATACATTGCAATATTTTATTTTTATTTATTTATTATTTAAACTTATATGCCGCCACTCCCTTGGGGCTCAGAGCGGCTTACAAGAATAGCTAAAATCTAACAAAGTTTAAAAGCAATTTAAAACAATTTAAAAACAACAGTATCAAACATTAAAAGCCTGTCGAAACAGGTATGTCTTACATGCCCTGCGGAAAGCTGGTAAGTCCCGCAGGGCACGAACTTCAGGTGGCAGAGCATTCCAGACTGATGGCGCCACTGCTGTGAAGGCTCTGCGTCTGGTTGCCGTTAGACGCAAGGTCTTGACACTGGGGACTTCCAATAGATCTTGGTCCTCAGAACGGAGGGATCTCTGGGGTTGGTAGGGGGTGAGACGATCCCTCAGATACATTGGCCCCAGACCATGCAAGGCCTTAAAGGTGAGTACCATCACTTTGAAAGTGATCCGGTGCTCAATTGGTAACCAATGCAGCTGTAGTAAGATTGGTGTTATGTGGCATCTCATCGGAATTCCCGCAAGAAGCCGAGCAGCTGCGTTTTGTACCAACTTGAGCTTCCGAATCACCGACAGAGGAAGGCCAATGTAGAGGGCGTTACAGTAGTCCAGTCTTGAGATGACCGTGGCCTGGATCACCGTAGCTAGGTTGTCCCTGGACAGGGAGGGGGCCAGCCGTCTAGCCTGCCGCAGGTGAAAGAAAGAAGGCGGTTCTGCTCACGGCGGAGAGAGACCGGGGCCTCCATTGTCAGCAGAGGGTCCAAAAGGACTCCCAGACTCTTTATCAGTAATGATGGGCGTAACGCCTCGCCATCCAGGGTGGGCAGATGGATGTCCCCACTGCCCAGTCCACCCAGCCATAGGATCTCCATCTTTCCTGGATTCACCCTCAACCTGCTGGCACGCAGCCATCCAGTAACGGCCTCGAGGCACTGATGGAAACAATCGGGTACAGAGTCCGGTCGGCCTTCCATCTTCAGCACCAGCTGAGTGTCATCGGCATACTGATAACACTCAAGCCCAAAACCTCGAACCAGCTGAGCAAGTGGTCGCATATAGATGTTAAACAACAGAGGGGAGAGAATGGCCCCCTGAGGAACCCCACAAGATAGAGGGGACCTCTCAGAGACCAGGCCTCCCCTCTCCACTCGCTGTCCACGGTTGTGAAGAAAGGAGGACAGCCAGTTTAAAGCTGTCCCCCTGATTCCAGCAACAGCAAGGCGGTGGGTCAAGAGATCGTGGTCGACTGTGTCAAATGCTGCTGTGAGATCCAATAGCACAAGCAGTGCTGACCCGCCCTGGTCAAGCTGGCATCGAAGGTGATCCGTGATGGAGACCAGCACAGTCTCTGTCCCGTGCCCCACACGGAAGCCGGATTTGAAGGGATCTAGTCCGGCTGTGTCGTCTAGGAATTGCTGCAACTGAATATGAAGTCTGGAGTTTAAAAAATGAAACCCAGTTGATTTGGAGACCAGAAAATAGAATAATTATGAAACAGAGGGTGATGGCCTATCATTCTATCAGGTGTCAATTTGATTCTATTCCAGAAAACAGTTTCTCTACCATATAGACATCAGAAGCTAAGGGGGTGGGAAGAAGGATGTAAGTGAATAATCTCCACAAATTTAGAAATTTAAAATACCACCACCTCCTCAACAGAAACGTTCATGAGATAATATAATGAACTTATTTCATCTCAGAGCTCTTGTTCGTGCATGTTTCTTTATATTTAGCAGGAACCACTCTTTGAATTAATTGACTATAACAAGCAAAACCATCTAAATAGAGTTAACAGCTGTGCACCAAAGGTGTGCAGTGGTTTATCATTCCCCAACTTGGCTTCTGTGGCTCATCATTAATTCAAGCTGAATGTCCCTTTGTGGGAAAGAGAAAATAAGCTTAATATTAAAGTAATTGTGTGACTTGCAATAGAGTGCAGGTCTGGGGAGAGGCACTTCATTTGTATTTTTATTATATTCAGTGACAATCACCTTGATGTTTCAAGAAGAAACCTTTTCTGAATGGGATATAGTTTAGAAGAAAGTATTTTTTTTAAATGAGGTGAAGAAGGAATTACACAGGGAATTTCCCACAGAGGTGCAGAACCAAATCTGAATCGACACACCCTCAAACCTTCAACCAGGCACATTCTATCTATTAACAAAATACATAAACAAGGTAACCCTAGACAATCCATCATCTGAATCACTGTAACACAGTTGGTGCCTCTGGATACATGGGCAATATCCTTAGATCCTAGGCTACCACCGACTTCCTGAAGAAATTACAGTCCACCCACAATCTCCCACGTAACACCATCTTAGTCACTATGGATGTGAAATATAACAGCATCCCACTTAAGGAGGGATTACAAGCTGTCATGAACACAATTTCAGATGGGACCATAGCAGATCTAGCCACCAAGGTTTCCTACTTTGTTCTCACACCCTTCACATTGGGAATAACATCTACCTTTGAGTTAATTTTATGTTACTTGGTGCTGCTCATTGTTTTGGGCAAACTCTTGTTGTATTTTATATGTTCTGTGTTGCACTTTCTTCCCTTGTAAGTGACCCGGAGTCCCTTTAGAGTCCCTTTAGGCTGAGAACCACTGCTTTAGGGAGATGGTGGTGGGATATAAATAAAGTTGTGTTGTTGTTGTTGTTGTTGTTGTTGTTGTTGTTGTTGTTGTTGTTGTTTGAAACACAAGATGAGTCCACAGCAGACAAGATCACTCTTCTGGCTGTTGTATTGGATTCTCATAGGAAACTACACTTTGAACAGGGATCTCCTGGTCATTCTCTGCAACAATATCACTGACCAAACCATTGCCATCTTGAAACTCACCTTGAAATTTATTGATATCACTCCCCACATCAAAGCACCCTGATCATGAAACACAATCACAGGCTGAGCTCCAACAATTCCCATGATGTATCAGAATTAGTCAAACTGATCAGGGAGTTTAAACCAAGGACATCCCAAGTTAGCTGGTTATTCGCCAGACACTACTACTTCTTCTTCTTCTTCTTCTTCTTCTTCTTCTTCTTCTTCTTCTTCTTCTTCTTCTTCTTCTTCTTCTTCTTTTAAACACAACAAGACAAGTCCACAACAGACAGTCTGCTGGCTGTTGTATTGGATCACATGTCGGACACTTCCCAAGTATCTAGGACTATCTGATGTATCGGCGAATAATGCGTGCAGATCCCAATAGGGTGGCCTTCTGCAGCTGGCAGATAGTAATTTTGTCAGCGCCGATTGTGTTTAAGTTCAGGCCAAGGTCTTTAGGCACTGCACCCAGTGTGCCAATCACCACTGGGACCACCTTGACTGGCTTGTGCCAGAATCGTCTTATTCTTCTTGCCATTATCACACATAGTCAGAAAATTTGTAGTCAGAAAATTGGGGGGGGGGGGGGGGACAGTTTGGGATAAGATTTTGAAGATGAAGAAAAAAGTAATCTCAGTCATCTATAATACACTTTCAACTTGGTTAACGGAATGTGAACAGGTTAAACCATGTATGATAAAATGGGCAGAGAAAATAAGAAGACCTATTCAATTTAGAGAGTGGGAGCAGATATGGAACAAAAAGTTAAAATATGTCTATGCGACAGACTTAAAGGAAAACTGAATAAAATTTTTCCAGAGATGGTGTAGCACTCCTAAGAAATTGGCTCTTATAAACAAAAATTCTTCTGATAAATGTTGGAAAGGTTGTCACCAGATAGGTACCTTTTATCATATGTGGTGGACATGTAAATAAATAGTAAAATATTGGTCGATGGTACATGAAGAAACACAAAAAATCCTGAAGAGAGTATTCAAGAAGAAACCAGAATATTATCTATCAGGTTTTACAGATTTAGAATTACAATTAGATGAAAATGATGGCAAATAATTTACATATCTTACTACGGCAGCGAGAATATCTTTGGCAAAGCTTTGGAAACAGGATAGTATCCCAACCATAGAAGAATGGTTAAGGAAAATTAGAGAAACAAGAGAGATGTATGAACTAACTTTTTTTTGAAAAAAAATATATCGGGAACCTGATAAAGAAGACAGACTGGACACTCTATGACAATTACGAGAAAGAAAGAAGTAAGTAAGAGGAAGTTTTTTGTGTGGAAGCAATGGAAACATTTTTAATTTTGGAGATACAACACCTGATGAGGAGATGGAAGTCAACTCTTTTTAATGTTAATTTTAATTTTTATTTATATATTTTTTTCTTTCTCCTCCTTTTTTTTGAACCTTGGGGGAGGGGTGGTGGTTTTTTCTTTTTTCTCTATTCCATTATTATTTCCTACTGTTCTATCTTATTTTAAATATTCACCCTCTTTTGCTGCAATCCTATAATATTTCAATAAAAATCTACTTTAAAAAAAGAAAATTTGTGGGGGGGGGGAGGTTGGACCCCTACCCCCCCCCCAACCCCCCAGCTTCAGGTCTGGTGCTTGCATTTCTGGAGGGACTCATAATTTTTTTGCGTCTCATAGACTTAGCATGGGGATTTGGTTAACTAGTGAAAATTCATGAGTAAACCAGGTTTTTTTTTAACCTGAAAAATTTCGGGTGGGGGGGTTGAATCCCTAACTCCCCCCCTCTTCCCCCTGGCTACAGGCCTGTATGACACAACATTTTAATTAGACTTATGGAGAGGACTCACTCAAGACATACCAACAAATATTAGACCATTTCCACCCTACCATCAGTCCTGGTCTGGAATTATTAACCAAATGAATTCACTTTCTGAACTCCATCATACAGCTACACTCTAGGGCTGGGCGGTTTCGTTCGTTAATTTCGTAATTCGTTATTAATTTGTTATTTTTTTTTATAACGAAGCTATATTGAACCATTCAGGAGCAACTAAAAAACGAAACGAATTTTTCCAATTCGTTTCGTAATTGTTTCGAAATTGTTTCATGATTGTTTCGAAATTGTTTCGTTATTATTTCGTTATTATTTCCATATGTCTGGTGCACGTTTTATAGTTGTTGTTTGTTTTATCAGTGATAAAAAATAAATTATCACACCAACAGTCAACCACAGAGGGAGAGGGAAGCTTCAGAAGTTCCCCCTGTCCCATTTGGAGGTTTTTTAGCGTATTGCGCAATCGCGTCCGCCATTAACGAATCGATTCGTTATTGTTTCGAAATTCTTTCGTAATTTCCGAAATTTCGTAAATATTGAACTTTTTAAAAGAAAAATTTCGGAATTCTTTTAAATAACGAAACGCAAAAAAACCCCTAAAAACGAATCGAGTTTAGAAACAAACTCTTCCGTGGTTGGACAGCCCTACTACACTCACAACAGAATTCTAAGCATAACACTATATTGCAGATCCAAAATTGTCTTATTTCTTGCTCTAGCTCTAGATTTCTGAGACTTTGATCATTGCATTGGCTGACAATCCTTCTTAAGTCATAGAACTTCGACTTGTCTCCTGTGTTTATGACTTGCAAACAGATCCTACAGTCAAAAATGCTCTTTGAGACTTTTGTTCGATATACTGTTTTGCCTTGGCTGCCATTAGCAACCATCTGATAACAAGTAAGATGTCCCTAGCAACATTCTGAAACTGTGGCAAAACCTGAACCAGAATGACTTCCTATTAGAAGTGTTATCACTTGCTCATCCTATTATATGATATATGCCACCCTTCAGTACTCTACAGCAAATATAAAATGGAGTATTGAAAAAGAAACAGCAGAATTGGAATCAATCCACAATTCCCAGTCCATCACCAGTGGGCTGAAAAGAGATTGGGTTTCATTGGCAACTTCACTTAGGCGATCCCTCGCTTTCCGAGGATGATTGTCTTCCAATATTCTTGTGGGTCCGTATGTGGCTATGGAGCCCTATTCTTGCTCTGCATCTTCTTCCACAGTGAGGGCATTGGTTCCCAGGTGGAAGGCGGTCTCGGCCGGGGTTGGCTTGGCACGCCTTCCTCTTGGCACGTTTCTCTTTTTCACCCTTCATTCGTGCCTCCTCAAATTATGCAGCACTGCTGGTCACAGCTGACCTCCAACTGGAGCGGTCAAGGGCCAGGGTTTCCCAGTTCTCACTGTCTATGCCAGAGTTTTTAAGGTTGGCTTTGAGC
>NW_026847882.1:14041230-14078090 GCF_025583915.1 Anolis sagrei ordinatus | reverse complement strand
AGTAGTTGCCGCAATCCCTGTATATGACATACTGCTGCCGAGCGCCTCACATGGAGCCTACTTCTAGAGATTGCTCCTCGAGGCCAGGAGAAGATATCTTCAACAGCGCCGAACACCCAAAATGCACGTAGCCAGTAGTGCTCGGTTGCAGATACGTTCTAATCCGAGGATTGTAACGCAGTACGGGCGTATTGCACTATTGCGCAGTAGAGTCCAAAGGGGTTCCTAAGTCTCGATGTTAGTGGGTATCTTGCAGATTACTCGTGCGCAACTTTTTTCTTTGCCATGATGCCTACTGTAGTAGTGTGGCGCATGCGCTCCATTCTATAGGTTCGCAGCCCCCACTCCAAATTATTACACAACAAACCTTTAACATGGTTTTGTAATAGTTTAGCCCAAGTCCTCTACACGGGCCACGACAGAGGCTGCGTTGAGCCCATCCACTGCTTAGCAAAAATAAGTTTGTAGATTAGGTTAATGCAATGCTCCCTTATTCTTTGCTGTTCTAGCTTTCATTATTATATATGCATATAAAGAGCTGCGATTACCAGGGCCTTGAGTGAATAAAACTGGCTGGCGCCTCAGTATGACATAGGGCCAGGTTGTCATTATATGGTTAAAAAGTACTGAGGTTAAATAGTACTTGCGAAGTTCAGCGAAACTGAAGTTTTCACGCGAAGAGCTAGCAAAATATGCATCAGAAGGATGGTATACAAAACTTGATTATCTGCCAAGATCGGTAACTGACCCACGCCTATATCCAATTAATTTCCATAATCCAAATGTAGCTGAAATTATTACTAGGATAATAGATGCTGGTAGAATCGTAAAAAGAGTTAGGCACACCATTCCACATGGGTAGAGGAGTGTAACATTTAATCAGAAAATACTCGGTCAATAATACACAAATACACCCAAAAAGTCATTAGTGTGAAATCTGAGATGAAACCGGAATTTTACCTTTGGAACATAACAGATTTGAATCTAACAGAAAATAATGAGAGGATTTTCTTCTACATAACAGCGGCTGCAAGAATAACAATTGCCCAAAAATGGAAAGAGAAAAATCCTCCACAAATTGAGGACTGGATAAACAAAATCCTTGATTACATGAGCATGGATAACTTATCATATCTCATGGACAATAATCTCAAGAACAAACAGACGAACTGGGAACCTTTGAAAAGGTTCATGCAGGAAGAAATGCAAATTCAACTTTAGAGAAGAAGGACATACTAAACAATAAAAGGGGGGAAAAGGGACTAATGAAACAAGCGAAAAAGGAAATTGGACACAACGGTTTCTGTCCCTGTTACCCGAACCGGAAATCAACAACCTCCCCCCTCCCCCTTCTTATTTTTTTTCTTTTCTGTTTTGCTCCTCCACTTCGTTTTTCTTTGTCCTCCCCTGCCGTTAACTCTTCAAAATAATACAAATTGAATTACCCTGCCAGTTATATCTATCCACTTATAAAAGTGAAATTGACCAATTGGTAAATTAACTAAAATGCCAAAATTATACAAAAAGGAACAAAAATTCTCAATCAACTGCTCCTGTGAGATTGGTCTAGCAGCTCTAATAGATCTTTGCTAGAGCAGAACTCTTCTCAAGAGCTCCAAGCAGAAACCACTAGGAGGTCAAGAGAAGGACGAAGTGGCCTTGGCAAGCCGAGGGAAGTTAAGATAGTACTAGAAGTTGAAATAGTATTTGGCAACTAGATAGGCTGATTAAGCTATTAGAGGCCGGCCCGTCAAGATGGATAAATGGCAGTAGAAGAGCCCCCGGCCACTCTTGAGTCGCAGCCCGATGGAACAGTTTGTTTCAGGCTGTAGCAGTCAACACAAAAGGGCCTACACAAAAGTCAACACAAAGGCCTAAAGGTCAACACAGAGGCACAAAAGTCAGCACGGAGGCCCAGAACCAACAGGCCACAATGATGGGAGAGTTTAGTTACCACAAAGATGCGACAGCTCGGAACACGATGAAACACAGCAGGACCGTACCAAACAACGCGGCACAGCCACACAGCCGAAGTAGCAATGCAGCCGGAGTAGCAGCAACACAACCGGAGTAGCAGCCGACTGGGGGTAGCCCAATGCCAGAGCCAGGGACGGCAACCACACAGTCCCAGAGCCGCGCGCCCGCGAGCAGCCACAAAGCGATGGTCGTGGTAAGACGAAACACGACAGGAGCTGCGGAGGCGGCAGACGGCCGGCGGCCCCCAGGCCGAGAGGCAACAAGGAGCTCCAGCGCCGCCCGCGCCGCCAATACTCCGCCGCTGCTGGTTCTTGACTCTCACCACCACCAGCACGCTAGTCCCCGGCTCGTCAGTAATCTGGTGAGCCTGTTCTTCCTTCAGTCTCTGGGAGCAATTGACCAGAATTGCCGCTGGGTCGAAGCCCAGGTCGTTAACGCCGGCCGCGTTTCTCCTTCTTACTCCTGGATGTTCAAAATCCTTCTTTCTGTCTTTCTTCCGTTTACCTCGCCCAAACGTCCCGCCAACTCCCTTCCGAGAATCCCCAGGGCGCAGGGGAGGTTTGACTTCAGGGTAGACAGATTTAAGGCACAGGAGGACCGATTAATTTTGGCAAAACTAAGATTTCTTTCCCCTGCCTTGCTGCGCGTCCTATTCCCTCGGCGCCATCTTAGTTTCCCAAGGTCCATACCCTTCCCTTGGTGCATTTAGAATATGGAATAAATGCTCTTGGACCCCACTTTAACTACCATAGCTCTATACTATACAGTCCTGGGAGATACAGTTTTCCAAGATCCGCCCTCTTCTCTGTGGGGCAGCTAAGAGCGAGGGAGGGAGGGAGAGCAGGGCCAAATCTCTGCAGCATGAAAGAATACTGAAAGGAAACTGAGAGACATTGAGCAGTATGACAGAAGGTAGGGAAAACCATCGTGCATTTATCATTAAAAAACATGAGTTAGCACTGCAGCACGTCTCTGATCTCTGCCTGCCATGTGATGAAGTAGTGCTTCACCGCTACCACTTAGACCAAAACACAGCGCATTTAGAATCCCGATTCGGCCGCTCTTGCTTCTCTGCGCGAATCAGAGACCACGCGTACAGGTCTGCTGTTTCCCACTCACTGCAGTCACAGGAAAGCAGCCCCTTTCAGGCATATCTCCTGTGATGCCTGGTTCGCCTAAGAGTAAATGAAGGAGTCAGGAGGAGGTAGGTAGTCGAGGCAGTTCAACCACTAACTGTGCTCTAAAATGGCTCGTCGGGATCCTAAGGCTTGGCTGCAAGCCTGATCTTTCCCATCCAATCCAGCCTCAGCACCTGCGCTTTTAGAGCTCTAGAAAAGAGTAAGGGCGCTCATCCCCGGCCACGTTACTCGGGTGGTGCTGAACTCTAGGAGGGACATCTGAGACAGGTATGCTCCAAGGGAGAGAACGTATTTGATAATGATTACTTATGTACTTTGAATCGTTTATTAACTCCTATGGCCGTTAAGTCACCTATCGTCTAACGTATGGTGCCCAGCGAGACATCAGGGGCGTAGCGACAATACTATTATGCAGTCGTAGCAAGACCCAAAACCATCACTAATTACAACTTCAATGCAGGCGAGGGCATTACAACGCATAAATATAACACAAACAGTTACACTCATAGATATTCCTTGCCTTTACCATCAGGGATCACCAATATCTACGGATTATCTGCAAACAAGTCCCCTTTGCCTCTGGCACGCTCACAAGGCTATGGTCCTACAGCCAAGTCTTCAGACCATTCTTGTCTCCTGCAAGGTACTAGGAGTCGAGAAGGCGGGATGGCCTCTAATCTGCATTCCCAGTGAAGGGGGGGTAGGGTGCTACGTTCCATAGGCATAGAGGTGGGCTAATCCACATGATAAGGTCATGTCCTGTCTCTCCGTCCACTTGGCAGGTAAGGCCCTAAAGCTGGCTGTGATGGGACATGGGTGGGACCTAAGAGCACAGGGCCTCGGGGTCCCAGCAAAGATCTAACGTCTTTGTGGTGGTTCGTAAGGGGACACGCTGTGATAAACATTCAAGGTTTACCCGATGTAATATGTTTTAGCTACGATGGTAAACGGGCCATCTGATGCCTGTAAGGCTCAAAGCCACACGCATCTTTAGCTGGAAATGTGTGCCTGGTTAGTCAACAGGGCAAGCCTTAGCGGCTTGTGGCTATCGGGAGCGGGTTGTGAGGGCATGGTATATTGTTGACAATACTCTCCTGTGGTGCCCGCCCCATTCCAGTTTTGAAGTGTAAGCCTAGCTGCGCTCCATCGATGCGGAAACTCTCCTATCTTCAAGCTTCCGACACAGTCTTCAAAGGCAGGCACCACATAGTAGCACGTTGCAGTATGCTACCTGATGCTACACGAACCCGACGCATTGCCTGACGACTCCGTGCCGGCCAGTATTCTGTTCCCAGAAGGTATTGGTGCCAAGGCTTCATTGCCATGCCTCCTGAATGCCTTCAACCTAATCCTTCTTAGCTTCCTGCTCTTCTTCCTTTTCGTATTCTTTCCTCTTTCCTTACAGTCCTCCTCGGCGGGACTCCTTCTGCCCTTTCTATCTATCCTGTGCCTTCTTATGCCCTTTTTTCTTCGTAATGGCGTGTCCTTTCCTTCTTCTATCTTTCTTGTCTTCCTTCCCATCTATGCTCTCTTCCCATTTTCGCTTCTTCGCTCCCTCCCTCACCGTTCTCCGACCTTTCTCTTTCCGCCTAGCTATCCTTCCTTTGTCTTTCTTTACCTTGTATCTGTTCCTCTCGCTTCCATTCCATCCTTCCTTCTTCAATTTCTTTTCCGTTCCTCATCACCTACCCTTCCCTAACTCTCGAGCACTCATGATCTATGCTCTTCTTACCTTACAGCTTCCTTTCCTTACTCCTTTTCTCCTATTTTCACTTTTATCATATCCCCCCCTCCCTCCCTTCCCCTCCTTTTTTCCTTCCTTCTCTCCTTTAGCTTCTTCTCTCACACTTTTTATCCTTCCTTCTCTCCTTCCTTCTTTACCTTTCATTCTTTCCTTCTTTATTCTTTCCTTCCTTTCTTCCTTCCTCTCCTTTTTCCTTCTTCTTTCCTTCCTTCTTTCCCATCTCTTTCTTCTTCCTTCCTTCTCTTCTTTCCTTTCCTTCTTCCTCCCTCCCTCACTCTCCCTTTCTTCTTTCCTGCTTCCTTCCTTTCTTTCTTTCCCTTTTCTGTCCTTCCTTCCTTCCATCCTTCCTTCTCTTCTTTCCTTCTTCCTCCCTCCCTAACTCTCCCTTTCTTCTTTCCTTCTTCCTTCCTTTCCTTCCTTTCTTACTTCCTTTTCCTTTCCTTTTCTGTCCTCCCTCCCTCCCCTCCCTCCCTCATTCCTTCCTTCCTCCCTTCCTTCTTTCCAACTTTCTTTTCTTCTTCCTTCCTCTTTCCTTTTCTTCTTTCCTTCTTTCTTCCTCCCTCCCTCGCTCTCCCTTTCTTCTTTTTTCCCTTCTTCCTTTCTTCTTTCCTTCCTTCCTTCCTTCCCTTCTTCCTTCCTTCCCTTCTCCCTCCCTCCCTCACTCTCCCTTTCTTTCATTCTTCCTTCCTTCCTTTCTTCCTTCCTTATTTCTTTCTTCCTTACCTTTTTTTCCTTCCTTCTATCCTTCCCTCCTTCCTTCCTCCCTCCCACCTTTCCTTCTTTTGCCGGACTCTCAGAGGCTCAAAACAAACAACAGCTTCTCCATTGTATTGTCAAAGGCTTTCATGGCCGGAATCACTGGGTTGTTGTAGGTTTTTCCGGGCTATATGGCCATGTTCTGGAGGCAATTTTTCTCCTGACGTTTCACCTGCTTCTATGGCAAGCATCCTCAGAGGTAGTGAGGTCTGTTGGAAGTAGGAAAAATGATGGACTTGTTGTTGTTCATTCGCTCAGTCGTCTCCGACTCTTCGTGACCTCATGGACCAGCCCACGCCAGAGCTCCCTGTCGGCCGTCACCACCCCCAGCTCCTTCAAGGTCAGTCCAGTCACTTCAAGGATGCCATCCATCCATCTTGCCCTTGGTCTTCCCCTCTTCCTTTTGCCTTCCACTTTCCCCAGCATAATTGTCTTCTCTAGGCTTTGCTGTCTCCTCATGAAGTGGCCAAAGTACTTCAACTTTGTCTCTAGTATCCTTCCCTCCAGTGAGCAGTCGGGCTTTATTTCCTGGAGGATGGACTGGTTGGATCTTCTCGCAGTCCAAGGCACTCTCAGAACTTTCCTCCAACACCACAGCTCAAAAGCATCTCTCTTCCTTCGCTCAGCCTTCCCTAAGGTCCAGCTCTCACATCCGTAGGTTACTACAGGGAATACCAAATAAGGCTCACTAGGTTCCGACGGGAAGTACCTATGGCTTTTGACTAGGCCAATGGATCTATGTTTGTCCAGTGCAATGAGTGTCTCCGCTCTTTACTACTTTTAATCGGAGAAACTGGACATGTAGCTCGATCAACTCCAAGACAGGGATGTGTCTCCTGATTTCCAGAGCTTCACATTCATGTCTGAGTCTTGCGCTCTAGCAGTGCTCTTTGCACCTAGATTAATCACGACAATCGTCGTGCTACCAGTATTAAAAGGTCATAGACACGCAAACATATACTAAGCAGCTAATGATACGAGACACAGAGTGGGAAACAACCAAGCACTAACATCTACTCTCGACAAAAGATTCCTTCCGCAGCACGTGTCCGAACGTCCGATTGAATGCCCATAATCAAGTGATCATCTGAAACATTTCACGAACCTGACTCCAGCAGCACATTAAAGTCCATTGTCCCACCTCTGGTGCATTAGGGCATAGTCACAGATATAATAAACACCCTTTTTGCCTACTTGCCGCCACAGATCCTCCCTACCTCCTGATGGTACTGCTATCCGATACAGATGCCAGGGTAACGTCATAAGGAGAACAATTGCCTCCAGACGGATGGCCTACGGAACTACCTGGACAAAAACCTACAAAGAAAAGAACGCCAACTTCTCAATTGCTTAAATGGATTTATTTATTGATAATATGAATACAAGATATAGATATAGTACCAGATGCCATCGCAAGGGTGCGCAGTTCATCGGAAAAATGCTGCACTAACAAGAGCTCTACATTGTTTTTTCATTTATGTCATATTTATTTATTTTATCGTGTCATCAGCAACCATTGTATTACAATTCTAACAGAGCAAAACAAACACACAGATTAAAAAGAAAAAAAAAAACACACAGATTTTGCAAATTTGGTATTTGGTTAAATGTCCTTTGACCAGTATCTGGCCACTTGGAGTGCCTCTGGGGTTGCTGCAAGAAGGTCCTCCATTGTGCATGTGGCAGGGCTCAGGTTGCATTGCAGCAGGTGGTCAGTGGTTTGCTCTTCTCCACACTCGCATGTCGAGGATTCCACTTTGTAGCCCCATTTCTGAAGATTGGCTCTGCATCTCGTGGTGCCAGAGCGCAGTCTGTTCAGCGCTTTCCAAGTCGCCCAGTCTTCTGTGTGCCCAGGGGGGAGTCTCTCATTTGGGATCAGCCATTGGTTGAGGTTCTGGATTTTAGCCTGCCACTTTTGGACTCTTGCTTGCTGAGGTGTTCCAGCGAGTGTCTCTGTAGATCTAAGAAAACTATGTCGTTGACGTGCTGGCTGATACCCAAACAGTGGATGAGCTGGAGATGTCTCTGCCTTGGTCCTTTCACTATTGGCTGCTACTTCCCGGCGGATGTCAGGTGGTGCAATACCGGCTAAGCAGTGTAATTTCTCTAGTGGTGTGGGGCGCAGACACCCCTCAGTGATAATGCGGCATGTCTCATTAAGAGCCACATCTACTGTTTTAGTGTGGTGAGATGTGTTCCACACTGGGCATGCATTACTCAGCAGCAGAGTAGCATAGCGCAAGGGCAGATGTCTTCACTGTGTCTGGTTGTGATCCCCAGGTTGTGCCAGTCAGCTTTCGTATGATGTTATTTCTAGCGCCCACTTTTTGCTTGATGTTCAGGCAGTGCTTCTTGTAGGTCAGAGCACGGTCCAAAGTGACTCCCAGGTATTTGGGTGTGTTGCAATGCTCCAGTGAGATTCCTTCCCAGGTAATCCTCAGAGCTCGGGATGCTTGTCTGTTCTTAAGGTGAAAGGCACATGTCTGTGTTTTAGATGGATTAGGGATCAGCTGGTTTTCCCTGTAATAGGCAGTAAGAGCACCTAGAGCTTCGGAGAGCTTCTGTTCAACCATCTCAAAGCTCCCTGCTTGAGCGGTGATGGCACGATGCATATCAGCATAGATGATCACCACGTTGTCTCGATGCCGCTCCTCTGTTTGCAGTGAGCTTGGATCATTTGTGCCTGTAAATGCTCTTAAACTCGACTCAAACGGTTATCAACTCTCATTAAGGAGTGAATGTGACATAGAAACTATAATAATGAAGATTTAAATGATACAGCCATGTTTACCTGTCTAGGCAGTTTAGAGTAACGCACCTATAGCTTCGGAGAGCTATTCTATGTTCTAAACAAAGTCCATCTCAGCAGAGTTCGCGCTCGAAGCTTGAAGCGTGATGTGGCCAGCGGATGCATACAGAACATAGATGAACCACGCCTACTGTCCCTTCTGGCTAGTGGGGCTGGTTCATTTGTGTAAACCCTTACCACTGATTAGGGATGCAAGCTGGTTTATCACCTAGTCGTATGGCTAGTTTAGCTACGCACACTAAGAGCTTTCGGCAGAGCTTCCTGTCAATGCGCATGCTCACAATGCTCCCTGACTTCGTAGGGCGGAATGATGAGCACGATTCAATCAGCATGGTAGACTATGCTTGTCTGTTCTTAAGGTGAAAAGCACATGTCTGTGTTTTAGATGCATTAGGGATCAGCTGGTTTTCCCTGTAATAGGCAGTAAGAGCACCTAGAGCTTCGGAGAGCTTCTGTTCAACCATCTCAAAGCTCCCTGCTTGAGCGGTGATGGCATGATCGTCAGCGTAGGTGAAACCCTCTGTCCCTTCTGGCAGTGGCCTGATCATTTGTGTAAATGTTAAACATTGATGGAGAAAGCTGGTTTTCCCTGTGATAGGCTGTAAGAGCACCTAAAGCTTTGGATAGCTTCTGTTCGAGCTTTTAAAAGCTCCCTGTTTGGGTGGTGATGGCAGGATCATCAGCATAGAGGAAACAACCCCAGTCCCTGTGGACTTCAATTCCCGTCGGCCAGCGCGGGAAGGCGAGGCCACGCCCCTCGGCGTCACGCGCCTGGGAATCCCCACCCCATCCTCTGATGACGCGCTGGGCCCCGGCAGCCAATGAGAGGCGAGGATTGCAGCAGCAGCCGGAGCAGGAGCAGCAGCAGCGAGAGAGAGAGAGAGAGAGAGGAGAGCGAGGGAGGCATGGCCCTGAGCGGAGAGGGGAACCCCTTCGAGGGAGACCCCGGGAACCCCTTCCAGGTGCATTCTCTGTCTGGCAGTGGGGGACTCCGCCATGGGATTCTGGGAGTTGTAGTTCAATGGAGGGCCAGAAGGGCCTGCCTCACAAGGCTCCACGCCCTGCCCTGGACTGCAAATCCCAGAGTTCCTAGCGGGGAGAGGAATAAGAGCACTGTAGGCTTCAATGTAAAGTGTGACACCTAGGCCATTAAGAATGGAATGCAGATACAGGATGGGTGAGGCCTAGCTTGGAAACAGTCCAAGGGAAAGGGATTTTAACATATTATTATGTATTATTATTATTATCCCACTATGATATATTGTATTATTATTATCCTACCATACTATAGTATTATTATTATTATTATTATATATTATTATGTATTATTATTATCCTACCATACTATAGTATTATTATTATTATTATTATGTATTATTATTATCCCACTGTGATATATTGTATTATTATTATCCTACCATACTATATTATTATTATTATATATTATTATGTATTATTATTATCCTACCATACTATATTATTATTATATATTATTATGTATTATTATTATCCCACTATGATATATTGTATTATTATTATCCTACCATACTATATTATTATTATTATTATATATTATTATTATTATTATTATTATTATTATTATCCCACTATGATATATTGTATTATTATTATCCTACCATACTATATTATTATTATTATTATTATTATTATTATTATGTATTATTATTATCCCACCAATATATTGTATTATTATTATCCTACCATACTATATTATTATTATTATTATATATTATTATGTATTATTATTATCCCACTATGATATATTGTATTATTATTATCCTACCATACTATATTATTATTATTATTATTATTATTATTATTATTATTATATATTATTATGTATTATTATTATCCCACTATGATATATTGTATTATTATTATCCTACCATACTATATTATTATTATTATTATTATATATTATTATGTATTATTATTATCCCACTATGATATATTGTATTATTATTATTATCCTACCATACTATATTATTATTGTGTTATTAATGTGTTATTATGTATCTTAGTAGCTAAGAGTCTAATCTGGAACTTTAGTTATATTATTATTCATTATTATTATCCTACTATAATATGTTGTATTATTATCCTACTATACTATATTACTATTGTGATATAGTATCTAAGTATCTATAAGTATCTAGTATCTAAGTATCTATAAGTACTATAATATATTGTATTATTATCCTACTATACTATATTACTAGTGCGATATAGTATCTAAGTATAGTATAGTATAGTATAGTATGTGTGTGTGTATATATATATATATATATATATATATATATATATATATATATACTATATATAGTATATAGTATTTTAGTAGCTAAGAGTCTAATTTGGAACTTTAGTTATATTATTCATTATTATTTTTCTACTATAATAATATTGTACTATTATTGTTATCCTACTATACTATATTATTATTGTGTTACTATTTATCTTAGTAGCTAAGAGTCTAATCTGGAACTTTAGTTATATTATTCATTATTATTATTATCCTACTATAATATATTGTATTATTATCCTACTATACTATATTACTATTGTGATATTACTGTGTTACTATGTATCTTAGTAGCTAAGAGTCTAATTTGGAATTTTAGTTATATTATTCATTATTATTTTTCTACTATAATAATATTGTACTATTATTATTATCCTACTATACTATATTATTATTGTGTTATTATTGTGTTACTATGTATCTTAGTAGCTAAGAATCTAATCTGGAACTTTAGTTATATTATTCATTATTATTATCCTACTATAATAATGTTATATTATTATTATTATTCTATATTATATTACTGTTCTGTTATTACTGTGTTACTATGTATCTTAGTAGCTAAGAGTCTAATCTGGACCTTTAGTTGTGTGTCAATGCTCACCAGGCAGGACCTTCCCTATCTGCTCAACTGTTGATCTAAATCACTGCTTCGTAATACTGTATTATATTACTTTAATGTTAGATTATTATTATCATGGAGCCCGCAGTGGGTTAAGCTGCTGAACTTGCTTACCAGAAGATCGGAGCTTGGAATCTGGGAGTGGTGTGAGCTCCCGCTGTTAGCTCCAGCTTCTGCCAACCTAGCAGTTCGAAAACATTCAAAGTTTTTTTATTATTATTATATATTCCTTTTACCCTATTATGATATATTGTATTATTATCCCACCATGCTATATTATTATTGTGTTATTATGTGTCTTAGTATCTAAGAGTCTAATCTGGAACTTTAGTTGTGTGTCAATGCTCGCCAGGCAGGACCTTCCTTATCTGCTCGACCGTTGATCTAAATCACTGCTTCATAATACTGTATTATATTATTTTAAAGTATTATTATATCCTATTATGATGTTTTATATGATTATTATCCTACCATACTATATTATTATTGTGTTATTATGTATATTAGTATCTAAGAGTCTAATCTGGAACTTTAGTTCTATTATTATTCATATTTATTATCCTACTATAATATATTGTATTATTATTACTATCCTACTATACTATATTATTATTGTGTTATTATGTATCTAATCTGGAACTTTAGTTGTGTGATCGCCGATGCTCGCCAGGCAGGACCTTCCTTATCTGCTCCACCGTTGATCTAAATCACTGCTTCAAAATACTGTATTATATTGTTTTAAAGTTTTATTATTATTATATATTACTTTTATATATTGTATTATTATCCTACCATATTATATTATTATTGTGTTGTTATTGTGTTACTATGTATTTTAGTAACTAAGAGTCTAATCTGTAGTTTTAGTTATTTTATTTTTCATTATTATTATTATCCTACTATAATAATATTGTATTATTATTATCCTACCATACTATATTATTATTGTGTTATTAATGTGTTATTAATAACACAATAATACTGTATTATATTATTTTAAAGTTACATTATTATAATATATATTATTATTATTATCCTATTATGATATATTGTATTATTATCCTACCATACTATATTATTATTGTGTTATTAAGGTGTTATTATGTATCTTACTCTCTAAGAGTCTAATCTGGAACTTTAGTTGTGTGATCGTCAATGCTCGCCAGGCAGGACCTTCCTTATCTGCTCAACTGTTGATCTAAATCACTGCTTCAAAATACTGTATTATATTGTTTTAAAGCTTTATTATTATTATATATTACTTTTATATATTGTATTATTATCCTACCATATTATATTATTATTGTGTTGTTATTGTGTTACTATGTAGTTTAGTAACTAAGAGTCTAATCTGTAGTTTTAGTTATTTTATTCTTCATTATTATTATTATCCTACTATAATAATATTGTATTATTATTATCCTACCATACTATATTATTATTGTGTTATTAATGTGTTATTAATAACACAATAATACAGTATTATATTATTTTAAAGTTACATTATTATAATATATATTATTATTATTATCCTATTATGATATATTGTATTATTATCCTACCATACTATATTATTATTGTGTTATTAATGTGTTATTATGTATCTTACTCTCTAAGAGTCTAATCTGGAACTTTAGTTGTGTGATCGTCGATGCTCGCCAGGCAGGACCTTCCTTATCTGCTCAACAGTTGATTTAAATCACTGCTTCAAAATACTGTATTACATTGTTTTAAAGTTTTATTATTATTATATATTACTTTTATATATTGTATTATTATCCTACCATGTTATATTATTATTGTGTTGTTATTGTGTTACTATGTATTTTAGTAACGAAAAGTCTAATCTGGAGCTTTAGTTATATTATTTTTCATTATTATTATCCTACTATCATAATATTGTATTATTATTATCCTACCATACTATATTATTAATGTGTTATTATAACACAATAATACTGTATTATATTATTTTAAAGTTATATTATTATTATATATATTATTATTATTATTTTCCTATTATGATATATTGTGTTATTATCATGCTATATTATATTATTAATGTGTTATTATAACACAATAATACTGTATTATATTATTTTAAAGTTATATTATTATATATATATATTATTATTATCCTATTATGATATATTGTGTTATTATCATGCTATACTATATTATTAATGTGTTATTATAACACAATAATACTGTATTATATTATTTTAAAGTTATATTATTATATATATATATTATTATTATTACCCTATTATGATATATTGTGTTATTATCATGATATATCATATTATTAATGTGTTATTATAACACAATAATACTGTATTATATTATTTTAAAGTTATATTATTATTATTATATATATATTATTATTATCCTATTATGATATATTGTGTTATTATCATACTATACTATATTATTATTGTATTATTATTGTGTTACTATGTATCTTAGTAGCTAAGAGTCTAATCTGGAACTTTAGTTGTGTGAGTATCAATGCACACCAGGCAGGACCTTCCTTATCTGCTCGACGGTTGATCTAAATCACTGCTTCAAAATACTGTATTATATTATTTTAAAGTATTATTATAATATATATGATTACTCTCCTAGTATGATATATTGTATTATTATCCTACCATACTATATTATTATTGTGTTATTATTGTGTTACTATGTACCTTAGTCTCTAAGAGTCTAATCTGGAGCTTTAGTTGTGTGTCAATGCTCACCAGGCATTATATATTACCACCATAAGCACCATGAAGTTTTTAATTAGAGGTTGTATGGCCATCTGTTGGGAGAGCTTTGATGGTGTCTTCCTGCCTGGCAAAATAAGGTTGCACTGGATGGATGCTACAATTTCTCTATTTCCTCCTTGGCTTCTCTAGATCGGCCTCCACCTTTGGAGCCAAGCCCAGTGTTTGGAGAACTGGCTGTTCATTGTAACGTTGACTCCTCTCTCTCCTTGCTCTCAATCAGCTTTTGTGTAATATTTGCCCTCCGTGACTACGGTATCTTTCAAGGAGATAAAAGGCAACCTCTCTGTTGCGTTCTGCTATTGTCTGCCCCACACATATCATACAACTCGAGTTGCTTCTCCCCAAGACAAGGCACAATCGGAATACAGCAAAGCAGATCCCATGATGTGTCCTATGGGATACTCTGCCCACATATCTGTGTCTTGGATTCATCACTGAGCCTGGAACCCCAGGTCTCGGCGAGCATTTGCACCGTTAAAACTTGTATGCCAGCTGCGTCCGTACCTTGGGAAGTCTGACTTGGCCACGGTAGTCCACGCTCTGGTTACATCCTGTATAGACTACTGTAACGCACTCTATGTGGGGTTGCCCTTGAAGACTGTTCAGAAGCTGCAAATGGTCCAATGTGCGGCAGCCAGGTTGCTACATGGGAACACACAACTCCCATGTTACGCCAGCTCCACTGGCTGCCAATCCTCTACCAAGCACAATTCAAAGTGCTCGCTTTAGCCTATAAAACCTTAAACGGTTTCAGTCCAACTTGCCTATCCAAACGTATCTCTCCTTATGAACCATCTAGGACCTTAAGATCATCCTGGGGAGGCCCTGCTCTCGTTACCACCTTCGTCACAAGTACGTTTGGCGGAGACGAGAGACAGAGCCTTCTCGGCAATAGCCCCTCGGCTGTGGAATGCCCTCCCTATAGATCAGTGTTTCTCAACCTGGGGGTTGGGACCTCTGGGTGGGTTGCGAGGGGGTGTCAAAGGGGTCACCAAAGACCATCAGAAAACATAATATTTTCTTTTGATCACGAGGGTTCTGTGTGGGAAGTTAGTCCCAGTTCTGTCGTTGGTGGGGTTCAGAATGTTCCTTGATTGTAGGTGAACTATAAATCCCAGTAACTACAACTCTCAAATGTCAAGGTCTACCCAAACTCCATCTGTGTTTATATTTGGGCATATTGAGTATCCGTGCCAAGTTTGGTCCAGATCCATCATTGTTTGAGTCCATTGTTTGAGTCTCTGGATGTAGGTGAACTACAACTCCCAAACTCAACGTCAATAACCACCAAAGTCTTCTAGTGTTTTCTGTTGGTCATGGGAGTCCTGTATGCCCTGGCTGGTTCGATTCTATCATGCTATTTGATTGTAGGTGAACTATAAATCCCAACAACTACAACTCCCTATCTATCTATCTATCTATCTATCTATCTATCTATCTATATCTATCTATCTATCTATCTATCTTATCTATATCTATGGCTGGATGGCTCTTCATCAGGAGGACTTTGATTACGTTTTCTTGCCCTGATGAAGGGAGTTGGATTGGATGGCCTTCAGTATTTTCTATTGGTCAGGAGGGTTCTGTGTGGGAAGTTTGCCCTGATTCTGTCATTCGTGAAGTTCAGAACGCTCTTTGATTGTAGGTGAACTATAAATCCCAGCAACTACAACTCCAAATGTCAAGGTCTATTTTCCCTAAACTCCATTTGTGTTCATATTTGAGCGTGTTGAGTATTCGTGACAAGTTTGGTCCAGATCCATTATTGTTTGAGTCCACAGTGCTCTCTGGATGTAGGTGAACTACAACTCCCAAACTCAAGGTCAATACCCACCAAACTCTTCCAGTGTTTTCGTTCGGTCATGGGAGTCCTGTATGCCACGTTTGGTTCAATTCCATCATTGGTGGAGTTCAGAATGCTCTTTGATTGTAAGTAAATTATAAATCCCAGCAACTACAATTCCCAAATGACAAAATCATAATTTTTTGAGTGATGGTCACTCCTTGTCTTGTGAGATGTTTTGTTGCCAAATTTGGTGTGATTTCGTTCATGGGTTCTTTTGTTTTTAAGGTACTCATTGCGCACAGAGCATATAGATAGATAGATAGATAGATAGATAGATAGATAGATAGATAGATAGATAGATAGATAGACAGACAGACAGACAGACAGACAGACAGACAGAGATGTTAATGCTTTTAATAATTTTAATGATTGTCATACTTTTAATTGTTATGACTCAACAGTCATAACAATTAAAAGTGTGACATCGAATCGTTGCAATTTGTAAACCGCTCCGAGTCGCCTTGGTAGCTGATTAAATGTCCTTTGACCAGTAGCTGGCCACTTGGAGTGCCTCTGGTGTTGCCGCAAGGAGGTCCTCCATTGTGCATGTGGCAGGGCTCAGGTTGCATTGCAGCAGGTGGTCAGTGGTTTGCTCTTCTCCACACTCGCATGTCGTGGATTCCACTTTGTGGCCCCATTTCTGAAGGTTGGCTCTGCATCTCGTGGTGCCAGAGCGCAGTCTGTTCAGCGCCTTCCAAGTCGCCCAGTCTTCTGTGTGCCCAGGGGGGAGTCTCTCATTTGGTATCAGCCATTGGTTGAGGTTCTGGGTTTGAGCCTGCCACTTTTGGACTCTCGCTTGCTGAGGTGTTCCAGTGAGTGTCTCTGTAGATCTTAGAAAACTATTTCTTGATTTAAGTCGTTGATGTGCTGGCTGATACCCAAACAAGGGATGAGCTGGAGATGTCTCTGCCTTGGTCCTTTCACTATTCATAGAATCATAGAATCAAAGAGTTGGAAGAGACCTCATGGGCCATCCAGTCCAACCCCCTGCCAAGAAGCAGGAATATTGCATTCAAATCACCCCTGACAGATGACCATCCAGCCCCTGTTTAAAAGCTTCCAAAGAAGGAGCCTCCACCACACTCCGGGGCAGAGAGTTCCACTGCTGAACGGCTCTCACAGTCAGGAAGTTCTTCCTCATGTTCAGATGGAATCTCCTCTCTTGTAGTTTGAAGCCATTGTTTCGTGTCCTAGCATCCAAGGAAGCAGACAACAAGCTTGCTCCCTCCTTCCTGTGGCTTCCTCTCACATATTCATACATGGCTATCATATTCCCTCTCAGCCTTCTCTTCTTCAGGCTAAACATGCCCAGCTCCTTAAGCCGCTCCTCATAGGGCTTGTTCTCCAGTCCTTTATTGGCTGCTACTTCCCGGCGGATGGCAGGTGGTGCAATGTAACAGTGCAATTTCTCCAGTGGTGACACCCCGTAATAATGAGCCACATCCACTGTTTTAGCGTGGTGAGATGTGTTCCACACTGGGCATGCATACTCAGCAGCAGAGTAGCACAGCGCAAGGGCAGATGTCTTCACTGTATCTGGTTGCAATCCCCAGGTTGTGCCAGTTAGCTTTCATAGGATATTGTTTCTAGCACCCACTTTTTGCTTGATGTTCACGCAGTGCTTCTTGTAGGTCAGAGAACGGTCCAGAGTGACTCCCAGGTATTTGGGTGCGCTGCAATGCTCCAGTGGGATTCCTTCCCAGGTAATCCTCAGAGCTCGGGATGCTTGTCTGTTCTTAAGGTGAAAGGCACATGTCTGTGTTTTAGATGGATTAGGGATCAGCTGGTTTTCCCTGTAATAGGGAATCTAGAGCTTTGGAGAGCTTCTGTTCAACCATCTCAAAGCTCCCTGCTTGAGTGGTGATGTCATGATCATCAGCATAGATGAAGCTCTCTGTCCCTTCTGGCAGTGGCTGGTTATTTGTGTAGATGTGAACATGGATGGAGCAAGCACGCTCCCCTGAGGCAGGCCATTCTTCTGTTTCCGCCATCTGCTTCTCTGGCCCTGGAACTCAACGAAAAAGCTCCTGTTTTGTAGCAGGTTTCCTATGAGGCGGGTGAGGTGGTTGTCCTTTGTGATACTATACATTTTTCTCAGGAGGAGGCGGTGGTTCACAATATCATAAGCCACTGACAGGTCTATGAAGACAGCTCCTGTGATCTGCTGCCTTTCAAAGCCATCTTCTGTGTGCTGAATCAAGTTCCGGGCTGAGAGGGGAGGTAGATAAATATGGTAAATAAATAAATATTAGAAATCCATCATTGGCTTAGTAATGGCCACTTTCATTTCTTTCCTATGGCACACATATATTTTGTTGAAGAACGATGACTTCGCTCAGCCTAGCTTCCTGTAAACGGCAACTAGCAATGAGTCTAAAGTTTCGATTCCTCTTTCCATTAGGACCCTGCTGTCATCCAGCACAGGCCCACTTCGGAATATGCCACTCTGGACGTCTACAATCCGTTTGACAAACCCGGAGTAAGTACGTCACTCCATCGGAAATATGTGTAAAGAAGAGAACGAGAAACTACTTATTAATCTTGCAAAAAGGAATCTTAGAATCTCGGAATTGGAAGACCACAGGGCTATCAGATCCCAAAAACTTCTGCCAGGCAGAAAGAACACCATCAAAGCCCTCCAGACAGATGGCAGTCCGCTCTACTTAAAAACAGGAACTGTAAATGAGTTGTCAAAGGCCTTCATGGCTGGAATCACTGAATTGCTGCATGTTTTAAGGCCTGTATGGCGATGTTCCAGTAGCATTCTCTCCGGATGTTTTGCCTGCATCTGTGGCACTTAAGACCTGGCTTTTTACTAGAGCATTCAATCTCTGTTAATTTTTAAATTCTGTATGTATGTATTTTATCTTTTACAATTTAGCTGTAAATCGCCTAGAGCATTCTCAGATGGAGGGCGATTAATAAGTAATTAAATATGATGATGATGAACTATCTTCAGAAGTGTGTTGAAGCTTAAACCAGACAAGACAAAGGTCCTCATGGTCAGTCGTGGGGCCAACCTAGGTATTGGGTGGCAACCTCTGCTGGACGGGGTTACACTCCCCCTGAAGGCGCAGGTGCGTAGCTTGGGGGTCCTCCAAGCATCTTGTCTCCTGCACTGTGCTTATAATTAATATAATATAATATCTATATAAGTAAAAATGTTGGAGTGAGCTTCTGAACAATTTGTGTAGCTTGCTGTCGACCTTTGCAGCCCGAAAAACAGTTGCCTCTGTCAATTAGGAAATGTAGGTACCGCTTATGTGGGGAGGCTAATTTACGACGCCATAAAAATCTCCAGCAAGCATGCAAAGAATGAGGAAGTACTTCCTCAGTGTCACAAATGGACGGTGAAGCGACAGCTCCCCTGGTGGCCAGAATACCCTCATGAAAAAGCTGGAATGTTAAATAGCCTCTGAGTATCTGTCTAGATGTAACTATGTAATGAGAGCATGGACCACCGTGGCCAAGTCTGACTTCCAAGGTACGGATGCAGCTGGCACACAAGTTTTAGTTGTGCGAACGCTCCCCTGGCCACCGCTGCAACCTGGGATTCCAGGCTCAGTGATGAGTCCAGGAGGACCCCCAAGCTGTGAACCTGTGCCTTCAAGGGGAGTGTAACCCCATCCAGCACAGGTTGTGACCCTACACCCTGTTCGGCCTTCAACTGACCAGGAGGACCTCTGTCTTGTCTGGAGTCAACTTCAATTTGCTTGCCCTCATCCAGACCGTCACAGTGGCCAAGTTCAGGACTTGGACAGCCTCCTTAGCATCTGGTGGAAATGAGTGATAGAGTTGGACGTCATCTGCATACAGACGGCATCGAATTCCAAAACTCCGTATGATCTTACCCAGTGGCTTCATGTAGATGTTAAACAACATTGGGGACAATACTGAGCCCTGCAGGACGCCACAGGACATTGGCTGTGGGGCTGAGCAGGAGTCCCCCAGCAACACCTTTGTTAATCTTATGTTTATGTTGTTTACTCTGTACGTATTGATGATGTTACTTGGAAATCGCTCAGGGAGATGGAGCAGTATATAAATAAAGTTTGTATTATTGTTCTGATCCGTTTTGCAGCAGCCCGCTCCTCCGTATGAGCCCCCAGCCTCAGCTCCAACGGCTCCTCCCGTGACGCCAGCGCCTGTGTTGCAGCCAGCCAAGAAGCTCAGCCCCACGGAGCCCAGAAACTATGGCTCTTATGGCACTCAGGTAACAAGAATAATAGAAATAATCAAGTTGGAGCGGCCCCAAAGGGACATCCAATCCAACCCCCCCCCCAAATCTCATTTGATTGTGAGAATGCACAATCAAAGCCCTCCCAACAGATGGCCATCCAGCCAGAGGACTCCCAGGCAGCATATTTCATGACTGAACAGCTCTTACTGTCAGGAAGTTCTTCTTAATGTTTAGGGGGACTCTCTTTTCCTGGAGTTGAACACAGCATTATTCCAGGTGAGGTCTAACCAAAGCAAAATAAAGTGGGGCCATGGCTTCCCTCGATCTCAACACATATTCCTATCAATGCAGCTTGAAATCGCATTTGCCTTTTTTAATAATAATAATAGTAATAATAATAATAGTAATAACAATAATAATAATAATAATAATAATAATAATAATAATAATAATAATAGAAGCACAGTGGAAGCATCAAGACAGGGTACAGCATAAAATTATTATTATTATTATTAAATAGTAATATTAATAATAAATAATAATAATAGAAGCACTGTGGAAGCCTCAAGACAGGGTACAGCATAACATTATTATTATTATTATTATTATTATTATTATTATATATTAGTGAAATAATAATAATAATAACAACAATAGAAGCACAATGGAAGCCTCAAGACAGTACAGCATAAAATGATGATGATGATGATGATTTTATATTAGTGAAATAATAATAATAATAATAATAATAATAATAATAATAATAATAATAGAAGCACTGTGGAAGCCTTAAGACAGGGTACAGCATAAAATTATTATTATTACTATTATTATTATATTGTTATGCTATACCCTGTCTTGAGGCTTCCATTGTGCTTCTATCATTATTATTATTATTATTATTATTATTATTATTATTTCACTAATATATAATAATAATAATTATAATAATAATAATAGTAGTAGTAGCAGAAGCCTCAAGACAGGGTACAGCATAAAATTATTATTATTATTATTTTATATTAGTGAAATAATAATAATAATAATAATAATAATAATATTAGCACAATGGAAGCCTCAAGACAGGGTATAGCATAAAATTATTATTATTATTATTTCACTAATATAAAATACTAAGAAATTATAATATTAACAATGACAATAATAACATATTATTATGAAATAAATAAATTATTTTTATTGTTGTTGAACCACAGTACAATCCTCAAGGCTGCCACATCCCAGTGTTGGCTCATGTTCTAGTTGGGGTCTGCTAAATAATAATCATAATAACGCTTCCAAATTATTATGATTATTATTTAGCAGACCACAACGAGATAATTCCGTTCTTCTCCCCGAGGGGACTCAGAGCAGATTACACCATTTAAACAGACACAGGCAAACATTCAATGCCTTGTTACAATAAAATACACAGAAACACAAATACACAGACAAAGGCAAAGGCTTCTCCTTTCATTTCCGGCTCTGGAGGCGATGCTCATCCCCATTTCCAAGCCAAGGAGCCTGCATTGTCCTTAGACACCTCCCGGTCATGTGGCTGGCATGACCTCATGGAGCATCTTTTTGCCTTTTCCCTCTGAGGCAGTACCTATTGATCTACTCACATTTGCATGTTTTTGAACTGCTAGGTTGGCAGGAGCTGGGTTTAAGAACAGAAGCTCACCCCGACCTACAGATTTGAAGTGCCAACCTTCAGGTCAACGAGTTCAGTGGCTCAACAGTTTATTGATCTACTCACATTTGCATTTTTTTTTGAACTGCTGGGTTGGCAGGAGCTGGTGCTAACAGCGGGAGCTCACCCCGTCCTGGGGATTCGAACTGCCGACCTTCATGTCAGCAGTTCAGCAGCACAAGGGATTAATCCATTGCATCGCCTACGGCCTCAGACTCCCAGATCCCTTTCTCAAGGAGTATTTTCAAGCCAGATGTCCCTCATCCTATATATGTGTGTTTCGTGTGTATTGCCTTTCTATTAGGACTCGACAGCGGCCGCCACGGCTGAACTCTTGAAGCGCCAGGAAGAGCTGAACCGCAAAGCAGAGGAGTTGGACAGGAGGGAGCGAGAACTACAGAATGCCGCTTTGAGTGGTGGAGCAGGTACAGTGGCAAGGGCCACAATAATAATAATAATAATAATAATAATAATAATAAGGCATGGGCAATCCATGGTTCTAAATGGTTCTAAAGTACTTACAAAACCAGAGAGTGCCGGTGCTTTGCTTCTAAAGTGTTGCTAAAGCTGGTGCTTTGCTTCTAAAGCTGTTGCTAAAGTTCTGGTGGTGAAAATTTCAGAACTCTAACAAAACTTTCAAATCTTTATTATTATTTCATTATTGGCAATTTTTATGACAGAACCAATTAGAAACGTCATTTATAACAAAATTTTGAACGTTTTGTTAGAGTTCTGAAATTTTCACCACCAGAACTTTAGCAACACTTTAGAAGCAAAGCACCGGCACCCCCTCGTTTTGTAAGTACTTTAGAACCATTTAGAACCATGGATTGCCCATGACTAATAATGATGATGATGATGATGATGATGATGATGAATGGACAATCCATGGTTCCAAATGGTTCTAAAGTACTTACAAAACCAGAGAGTGCCGGTGCTTTGCTTCTAAAGTGTTGCTAAAGTTCTGGTGGAGAAAATTTCAGAATTCTAACAAAACTTTTAAATCTTTATTATTATTTCATCATTGGCAATTTTTATGACAGAACCAATTAGAAATTGTCATTTATAGCAAAATTTTGTTAGAGTTCTGAAATTTTCACCACCAGAACTTTAGCAACACTTTAGAAGCAAAGCACCTGCACCCCCTCATTTTGTAAGTGCTTTAGAACCATTTAGAACCATGGATTGCTTATGCCTAATAATAATAATAATAATAATAATAATAATAATAATAAGGCATGGGCAATCCATGGTTCTAAATTATTCTAAAGTACTTACAAAACGAGGGGGTGCTGGTGCTTTGCTTCTAAAGTGTTGCTAAAGTTCTGGTGGTGAGAATTTCAGAACTCTAACAAAACTTTCAAATCTTTATTATTATTTCATTATTGACGATTTTTTATGACAGAACCAATTAGAAAGGGTCATTTATAACAAAATATTCAATGTTTTGTTAGAGTTCTGAAATTTTCACCACCAGAACTTTAGCAATACTTTAGAAGCAAAGCAGCAACACCCCCTCGTTTTGTAAGTACTTTAGAACCATTTAGAACCATGGATTGCCCATGCCTAATAATAATAATAATAATAATAATAATAATAAATAATAATAATAGTAATAATAATAATAATAATACTTCACACAGTCCTAGACACTTGGGAAGTGTTTGACTTGTGATTTTGTGATACGAAATCCAGCCTATAGATCTTGTTGCTGTGACATAGTGTGGTTTTGTGTCAGTAAAATATAATAATGATAATAATAATAATAATAACAACAACAACAACAACAACAACAATAATCTATATAAAAATGTAATGTTCATTTGTGGGTTTAACATAACTCAAAAACCACTGGACGAATTGACACCAAATTTGGACACAAGACACCTAACCACCCAATGTATGTCCTTCACTCAAAAAAATTGATTTTGTCATTTGGGAGTTGTAGTTGCTGGGATTTATAGTTCACCTACAATCAAAGAGCATTCTGAACCCCACCAACGATGGAATTGAACCAAACCTGGCACACAGTTCTCTCATGATCAACACAAAATACTGGAAGGGTTTGGTGGGCAGTGTCCTTTGGTTTTGGAGTTGTAGTTCAGCTACATCCAGAGAGGACTGTGGACTCAAACAATGATGGATCTCGACCAAACTACATGAATACTCAATCTGCCCAAATGTGAACACTGGTGGAGTTTGGGGAAAATAGAATCTTGACATTTGGGAATTGTAGTTGCTGGGATTTGTAGTTCACCTACAATCACAGAGCATTCTGAACCCCATCAACGATAGAATTGGGCCAAAGCTCCCACATAGAACCGACATGTGGGCCACAGCAACGCGTGGCAGGGGACGGCTAGTAATAATAATAATAATAATAATAATAATGCCGTGGACTCATCTTGTGTTAATAATAGTAATAATAATAATAACAATAATAATAATAATAATTCACACAGTCCTAGACGCTTGGGAAGTGTTCGACTTGTGATTTTGTGATACGAAATCCAGCCTATAGATCTCGTTGCTGTAACATGTTGTGATTTTTTGTCAGTAAAATATAATAATAATAATAATAATAATAATTATACTGAGTGGATTACAGTATATATACAAAGATAGGCAAACTTTCAGTGTCTTGATATAATGAGACAGAAATTCACAGACCAAGGCAAAAGCTTCTCCTTTCATCTCCAGCTCCTGGAGACGGTACTCAACTCCATCTCTGGGGAAGTACTCATCTCCATTTCCAAGCCGAGGAGCCGGCATTGCCCATAGACACCTCCTGGGTTGTGTGGCAGGCATGACTGCATGGAGTGCCGTTTGCCTTCCTGCCGAGGCTGTACTTTATTGATCTGCTCACATTTGCATGCTTTCTAATTGCTAGGTTGGTAGGAGCTGGGGCTAACGTCAGGAGCTCACCCCAATTCACGGATTTGAACTGCCAACCTTGAGGTCAACAAGTTCAGCGGCTCAACAGCTTAAGCCGTTGCGACACCACGGTCCTGTTTATATTTCCCAGGGTTTATTTCGTGGCTTTCTAGTCCTTCAAAACACATCTAAAAGGGTTAAAAGCGCCTATGATTATTGTTGTTGTTGTTATTATTATTATTATTATTATTATTATTATTATTATTATTAGAAACACAACAAGATGAGTCCACAGCAGACAAGATCACTCTGCTGGCTGTTGTGTTGGATCATACGTTGGAATCTTCCCAAGTGGTGTTTTTTATTATTATTATTATTATTATTATTATTATTATTATTATTTTGGTTCAACATAAAATGCTCTCCCTGGAGTCACCTGTTTACTTGACTTTCTGTCTCTGTTTTCATCTTACAGCCAGACCGAACAATTGGCCACCTCTGCCATCCTTCTGTCCGGTGAAACCGTGTTTCTATCAGGACATCCCGGTGGAGATTCCGGTGGAATCCCAGAAAACAGTCACTACGATGTACTACCTCTGGATGGGTAAGTAAGCCCTTGGAGAAAAGGACTGCCACTGAATGAATGCCAATTTTTGTCTCAAGAAGGTTCTGGGTTCATCCTAGGCCAAATAAAATCCAAATTATCTTCTTTGAACTGGGTTATATGGCAATGTAGACTCATATAATCCAGTTCAAATCAGATAGTGTGGATTATCTGCTTTGATAATCCACATTATATAATGTGTAGATTATATAATAGTGTAGAAGGGCCTAAATAGGCTAACTTGGTTCCCATTCGTCCTTTGTACTTTAGACTTTGCATTGTAGTAAGTGGTCTATGGTTTGCTCTTCTCCACACTCGCATGCCGTGGACTCCACTTTGTGGCACAGCCTGTTCAGTACCTTCCAGGTCATCCACTCTTCTGTGTGCCCAGGAGAGAGTTTCTCATCCAGTATCAGCCACTGATTGAGGTTCCAGGTTTCAGCCTGCCACTTTTGGACTCTCACTTGCTGAGGTGTTCCGGCGAGTATCTCTGTAGATCTTTTTTTTAAAAAAGGAATCAGCTGGTTTTTCCTGTGGTAGGCAGTAAGAGCACCTAAAGTTTTGGAGAACTTCTGTTCAATCATTTCAACGTTCCCTGCTTGGGCAGTGATGACACGATCGTCAGCATAGATGAAGCTCTTTGTCCCTTCTGGCAGTGGCTGGTCATTTGTGTAAATGTTGAACATTGATGATGCAAGCAGGCTCCCCTTATGGCTTTAAAATAGCCATTTTGAAATCAGGCAAAGACCATAATAACCCAAAAGGCTATAGATGATGATGATGATGATGATAATAATAATAATAACAATAACAATAATGAAATAATAATAATAACAATTTTAGATCAATCTCCCTGTTGTGCCATCTTTACAAAGTACTGGAGAGACTTATTTTGCATAGAATTATGGAAAAAATAGACCCATGTCTGATTCCACAGCAAGCTGAGCTCATGAAAGAATGTATATTGTTTACATAATAAATAAAATGTATGATGATGATTGCTTCTGCCAACCTAGCAGTTCGAAAACATGCAAATGATGATTGCTTCTGCCAACCTAGCAGTTCGAAAACATGCAAATGTGAGTAGATCAATAGGTACCACTCCGGTGGGAAAGTAACGGCGCTCTTTGCAGTCATACCGGCCACATGACCTTGGAGGTGTCTACGGACAAAGCCGGCGCTTCGGCTTTGAAATGGAGATGAGCACTAACCCCCAGAGTTGGACACGACTGGACTTAATGTCAGGGAACTACGTTTACCTTTTACCTTAGACTCATATATTCCAGTTCACATCAGATAATGTGGATTATTTGCTTTGATAATCCATATTATATAATGTGTAGATTATATAATAGTGTAGAAGAGCTATTTTAAAGCCATAAGGGGAGCTTGCTTGCACCATCAATGTTCAACATTTACACAAATGACCAGCCACTGCCAGAAGGGACAAAGAGCTTCATCTATGCTCACGATCGTGCCATCACTGCCCAAGCAGGGAGCTTTGAAATGATTGGACAGAAGTTCTCCAAAACTTTAGGTGCTCTTACTGCCTACTACAGGGAAAACAGCTGATTCATTTTTTTTTAAAAAAAAAATAGCTTCCTAAGATCTACAGAGATACTTGCCGGAACACCTCAGCAAATGAGAGTCCAAAAGTGGCAGGCTGAAACCCAGAACCTCAATAAGTGGCTGATACTGGATGATACATTATATTATATTATATTACTAGCCATCCCCTGCCATGTGTTGCTGTGGCACAGTCTGTATATATGTGTTTTGTGTGTGTATATATTTGTGTATATGTGTATATGAATTTTATCCTGGTGCATTTGGCCCGCCCACTGTGTTGCTGTGGCACAGTCTGTATATACATGTTTTGTGTGTGTATGTATTTGTGTATATGTGTATATGAATTTTATCCTGGTGCATTTGGCCCGCCCACTGTGTTCTATTTCTCTATCATGTTATTTTGTAATATTTATTTTATTTTGTTATTTCATGTATTTATTTTGATGGTATTTTCTGCTTCTTTGTATCCTAAAACTCCTGTAATACTTATAACTAAAAATAAATTTAAACACAGTAAAACTTGATTAATAAGCTTGGTAAAATGAGATTAAATTACAAGACGAAAGCAGGGATTGATGGGTATAACAGAAACAGTCGGAAAATTTAGGTTTTATGAGCTCTTGGCTGAGAATTATGAACGCTTCCATCTATATATATAAAAATGGAAAGGGTGTTCAACGGGACGGCAAAACGCGGAAACCCCCCGATGAAAACTCACCAAATTTGCCGTGCACATACCTCAACCCACAAGGTATGCACAACACGAATCAAAATTCCAAACAACATTTCAACAAACTCACAATTACAAAAACCAACTGAGCATGCGCAGTGCCCAGGGGAGGAAGTACACACGCAATGCACTCTGGGAACTGTAGTTCTAGAACGCGGCCTGCTCGCTGGGGGCCAGGATGCTGCGCGAACGGAGAAAGGAAGGAAGGAAGGAAGGAAGGAAGGAAGGAGAAGTTGAGAAGGTATATGAAAGAAGAAAGGTAGGAAAGAAAGAATACAGAGAGAGAAGGAGGATGGGAAAGAAGGGAGAAAGGAAGGAAGGAAGGAAAGAAAAGGAAGGAAGGAGGGAAGGGAGGGAAGGTGTATGAAGGAAGGAAGGAAGGAGAAGTTGAGAAGGTATATGAAAGAAGAAAGGTAGGAAAGAAAGAATACAGAGAGAGAAGGAGGATGGGAAAGAAGGGAGAAAGGAAGGAAGGAAGGAAAGAAAAGGAAGGAAGGAGGGAAGGGAGGGAAGGTGTATGAAGGAAGGAAGGAGAAGTTGAGAAGGTATATGAAAGAAGAAAGGTAGGAAAGAAAGAATAAAGAGAGAGAAGGAGGATGGGAAAGAAGGGAGAAAGGAAGGAAGGAGGAAAGGAAAGAAAGATAGAAAAGAAGAAGAAAGGGAAGGGGAAGGGAAGGTGTCAAAAGGGAGGAAGGAAGGGAAATTTGGGAAGGGGAAGAGAGGGGAAAAAGCAAAGGAAGAAGAGAAAGGGAGGAAAGAAAAGAAAGAAAGAAAAGGAAGTCTGGAAGTCAAGAGCGAAGGAAGGAAGGAAGGAAAGAGATAGAGAGGGAAGAAAGGAGAGAAAGAGGAAGGAAAATAAAAAGGGAGGAGGAAGGAAAGAGGAAGAGAAGGAAGAAGGAAAGAAAAAAGGGAGGAAAGACGGAGCAAAGGAAGAAGAGAAAGAAGGAGAGAAAGAGGGAGGGAAGGAAAGAAATAAAGAGAAGGAAGGATGGGAGCAAAAAGCTAAGGAAGGAAGTAAACAGGTAGAGAAGGAAGAAAGGAAAGAAGAAAAGGAAATGAATGAAGGAGTGAAAGAAGGAGAGAAAGAGGGAGAGAAGGTTGGCCACAGCAACGCGTGGCGGGTAAAGCTAGTATATTATAACCCTCTTTGTGTCTGTGTGTGTGTTGCAGCCAGCATCGTGACCCTCTTCTTCAACTTCCTGGCCTCCCTGGCCTTGTTCTGCGTGGACACCTCCGGTGGCTCCGGGTTCGGCCTTTCCATCCTCTGGACCTTGATCTTCACCCCGTGTTCCTTCCTCTGCTGGTATCGGCCCATGTACAAGGCCTTCAAGTACGTCGATTAAAAGCAGGCTGTGGGCGAAGGGAGTTGTAGTCCAACAGATCGAGTGGAGTTTCTGGCCTCTTTTAGAAACTCCTGTTCAAAGCAGATATTCTGGATTTTAAATGGCAGTGTAGACTCAGGCCCCCTTCTACACTGCTGTATAAAATCCAGTTTATCTTCTTTTTTTAAATATATATTTTCTATTAATAAATATTAAAAGCAAGCAAAGTTTATTGATTAGTCCATTGACCGTATCAACATTAAAAACAAAAATAGAAATGTGCACAAATAGACAATAATCCTGACTGTGAGAGCCGTTCAGCAGTGGAACTCTCTGCCCCGGAGTGTGGTGGAGGCTCCTTCTTTGGAAGCTTTTAACAGAGGCTGGATGGCCATCTGTCAGGGGTGATTTGAATGCAATATTCCTGCTTCTTGGCAGAATGGGGTTGGACTGGATGGCCCATGAGGTCTCTTCCAACTCTTGGATTCTATGATTCTATGAATCACTATCCTAAGACTCCCATAATAGTAAACTAACATACATTCAAACTTGATTAAGTTAAAAGATAATTAAAAATATCATCATTAAAATGCCAAGGTAAAATTTCACACCACAAAAATTAAAAATGAAGGTTCAAATTTACTATACCTATCCCCGCAGAGGACTGGGAAATTTACTATACCCACTGGTTTGCTCCGGCAGAACCCACAGTGACACAGCCTCCAGTTCAAAACTTACGAATAGAAGCCCTGCCTCATTGGCCCCCAGGAACAGAAGATGAGATCAGATGTATCATAAACGACCTAAAGACCAATAAAGCCCCAGGGGAAGACTATCTACCTGCTGAGCTATTCAAAAAACACCTGGATTGGTGGGTCCCTCTATTAACAGGCCTATTTACACACATCAAGAACACCTGCCAGATCCCAGTTGTTCCTCTCTCTTTCTTATTGTCTCTTTTCATCTCCTCTCGCGAGTTCCGACACACCACCCCCCGTGAGTGACCAACTCGTGGTCCCAGTCTATCCCCCCTCCAGCACACAACCTCGCAAACATCAGGCTATAGGCTCACTTATAGCAGCACCCCGGGTCTCGCCTCCCAACACGATACACTCTCATCCTCCACCCCGCACCCGCGCGTCTCCCGCTTCGGACTCCCCTTCTCCCTATCTCCTTCTCTTTCTCCCGTCCCGCGAACAGCCGCTAGCCTCTGCGCAAACCCACACCTCTCCTGACCAACGCGACTACCCTCAATCTCCACCTCTCCATCTATAGAGACCCACCACATCTCTATCAACTCTCTAACTATTTCTATCGGAAACAAAAAAGATCGCAAGTCTTATCATCCAATCAGTTTGCAATTGACATTGTGGCCAAAATATATGCCAGATACTTCCTGAGCAGAGTTGAGGGTGTTGGTGTGTGTGACACCAAACGCACACCACAACGCACCTTCCCTACCCCCCCCCTTTTTTTTTCCCTCCCAATGATGAAAAACAGGGCAACACATATTTTGCAAACGGTAGAAGACTTGATTAAAGATTCTATGTGATTAAAAACACATAGAATCATAGAATCATAGAGTTGGAAGAGACCTCATGGGCCATCCAGTCCAACCCCTGCCAAGAAGCAGGAATATTGCATTCAAAGCACCCCTGACAGATGGCCATCCAGCCTCTGTTTAAAAGCCTCCAAAGAAAGAGCCTCCCACCAGACTCCGGGGCAGAGAGTTCCACTGCTGAATGGCTCTCACAGTCAGGAAGTTCTTCCTTGTGTTCAGATGGAATCTCCTTCCTTGTAATTTGAAGCCATTGTTCTGCGTCCTAGTCTCCAGAGCAGCAGAAAACAAGCTTGCTCCCTCCTCCCTGTGACTTCCTCTCACATATTTATACATGGCTATCATATCTCCTCTCAGCCTTCTCTTCTTCAGGCTAAACATGCCCAGCTCCTTAAGCCGTTCCTCATAGGGCTTGGTCTCCAGACCCTTGATCATTTTAGTCACCCTCCTCTGGACACATTCCAGCTTGTCAATATCTCTCTTGAATTGTGGTGCCCAGAATTGGACACAATATTCCAGGTGTGGTCTAACCAAAGCAGAATAGAGGGGTAGCATTACTTCCTTAGATCTAGACACTATGCTCCTATTGATGCAGGCCAAAATCCCATTGGCTTTTTTTGCTGCCACATCACATTGTTGGCTCATGTTAACTTGTTGTCCACGAGGACTCCAAGATCTTTTTCACACGTACTGCTCTCGAGCCAGGCATTGTCCCCCATTCTGTATCTTGCATTTCGTTTTTCCTGCCAAAGTGGAGTATCTTGCATTTGTCACTGTTGAACTTTATTTTGTTAGTTTTGGCCCATCATCTCTCTAATCTGTCAAGATCGTTTTGAATTCTGCTCCTGTCCTCTGGAGTATTGGCTATCCCTCCCAATTTGGTGTCATCTGCAAACTTGATGATGCCTTCTAGCCCTTCATCTAAGTCATTAATAAAGATGTTGAACAGGACCGGGCCCAGGACAGAACCCTGCGGCACTCCACTTGTTGAAAACTAATATTAAAAGAAAGAAGAATTATTCATACAAATAAAAATATAGTTAAGGAAAAATAAAAAATAAAAATAGAATGATATATGTTTTCACATGGAAAGTGGGAGAACAGTGCACTGATAGGATCGTAGGAAAGAAGAAAAGAGAGAATAAAATAAAATAAAAAAGGTGTAGATGTGACTTCCATTCTTGTTCATAGCAGTTCATTTTATATACCTGCGGCACTCCACTTGTCACTTCATCTTGGAAAGAAGTGACAAGTGGAGTGCCACAAGCAGGGTTCCGTCCTGGGCCCGGTCCTGTTCAACATCTTTATTAATGACTTAGATGAAGGGCTAGAAGGCAGGATCATCAAGTTTGCAGATGACACCAAATTGGGAGGGAGAGCCAATACTCCAGAGGACAGGAGCAGGATTCAAAACGATCTTGACAGATTAGAGAGATGGGCCAAAACTAACAAAATTAAGTTCAACAGTGACAAATGCAAGATACTCCACTTAAATGAAATGCAAAGATGCAGAATGGGGGATGCCTGGCTCAACAGTAGTACATGTGAAAAAGATCTTGGAGTCCTCATGGACAAAAGTTAAACATGAGCCAACAATGTGATGTGGCGGCAAAAAAAGCCAATGGGATTTTGGCCTGCATCAATAGGAGCATAGTGTCTAGATCTAGGGAAGTAATGCTACCCCTCTATTCTGCTTTGGTGAGACCACACCTGGAATATTGTGTCCAATTCTGCGCACCACAATTCAAGAGAGATATTGACAAGCTGGAATGTGTCCAGAGGAGGGCGACTAAAATGATCAAGGGTCTGGAGAACAAGCCCTATGAGGAGCGGCTTAAGGAGCTGGGCATGTTTAGCCTGAAGAAGAGAAGGCTGAGAGGAGATATGATAGCCATGTATAAATATGTGAGAGGAAGCCACAGGGAGGAGGGAACAAGCTTGTTTTCTGCTTCCTTGGAGACTAGGACGCGGAACAATGGCTTCAAACTACAAGAGAGGAGATTCCATCTGAACATGAGGAAGAACTTCCTGACTGTGAGAGCCGTTCAGCAGTGGAACTCTCTGCCCCGGAGTGTGGTGGAGGTTCCTTCTTTGGAAGCTTTTAAACAGAGGCTGGATGGCCATCTGTCAGGGGTGATTTGAATGCAATATTCCTGCTTCTTGGCAGAATGGGGTTGGACTGGATGGCCCATGAGGTCTCTTCCAACTCTTTGATTCTATGATTCTATGATTCTATCTATATATAAATTAAAATGTAATGTTCGTTTGTGGGATTAGCAGAACTCAGAAACCACTGGACGAATTGACACCAAATTTGGACACAAGACACCTAACAACCCAATGTATGTCCTCCACTAAAAAAAAATGATTTTTTTCATTTGGGAGTTGTAGTTGCTGGGATTTATAGTTCACCTACAATCAAAGAGCATTCTGAACTCCACCAATGGTGGAATTGAACCAAACTTGGCACACAGAACTCCCATGAACACTAGAAGGGTTTGGTGGGCAGTGTCCTTTGGTTTTGGAGTTGTAGTTCACTTACATCCAGAGATCACTGTGGACTCAAACAATGATGGATCTGGACCAAACTCTACACGAATACTCAATATGCCCAAATGTGAACACTGGTGGAGTTTGGGGAAAATAGAATCTTGACATTTGGGAGTTGTAGTTGCTGGGATTTATAGTTCACCTACAATCAAAGAGCATTCCGAACCCCACCAACGATAGAATTGAGCCAAACCTCCCACACAGATCCCCCATGTGCACAGCAGCACATGGCAGGGGATGGCTAGTGTATATATATATATATATAGAGAGAGAGTTTTGATCCTTCTCTCTTTTTGTAGAGAGTAGCATCTTTCAATTTGACCTCTGGAGGTTTGCTCCATTCTCCCTAAAATTGAGCTTCAAACTCCTACTACTAACTGCAGATGTGTTCTCCTCCTACGCTGGAATATGTTCCAGATTATCAAAGCAGATAAGCCGCTTTATCTGCTTTGAGCTGGATTATATGAGTCTACATTGTCATATAATCAAGTTCAAAGTGGATAATCTGGATTATATATAGCAGTGTAAAAGGAGCCCCATAGACTTCTAGAGTTGGAAAAGATCTCAAGAGCGATCCAGGCCAATCCAATGCTACCAGGCAGGAAAACACCATCAAAGTCCTCACAGCAGATGGCCATCCATTTCAATGAAGCTATATTTAGACCCAAAAGTCTTTTTTCTAACTCAGGGAAGGAAATATTTTCTTGAGTATTTTTATGAATATTTTTGTCAATATTTTTGTCAATATATTACTCCCCAAATTTTCTGGACCAATATGGTGGGTAGGGCTCATAGAACAAGATGTGCTAACTGGCTCCTTGCTCCCTTCTTTTCTTCCAGGAGCGACAGCTCTTTCAACTTCTTCGTCTTCTTCTTCATCTTCTTTGCACAGGACGTGGTTTTTGTTCTGCAGGCCATCGGCATTCCCGGCTGGGGCTTCAGGTGGGGCGAAATCCTTGCATCCCTACATTGTTTGTCTTATGTTATGGGTTGGATTAGAGAAGGGCTCTGTCCTGGCATATTTATTTGTTTCTCCGTCGTGGTCTCTGTGAAATGCACACATATCAAGAGTGTACTATTTTCTTCTTTTCTCGTCTTTGCTTGCAGTGGTTGGATCGTGAGCCTCTCAGCCCTGAAGCTGAACACTGGTGTGGCCGTCCTCATGATGCTGGTTGCGACCCAATTCACGGCTGTGGCTGGACTGGGCATTATCATGCTCAAACGGGTGAGTGCCAAGGCCGCAGGCTGGCTCTGTCTCAGGCTTTCTATCATAGAATCATAGAATCAAAGAGTTGGAAGAGACCTCATGGGCCATCCAGTCCAACCCCATTCTGCCAAGAAGCAGGAATATTGCATTCAAATCACCCCTGACAGATGACCATCCAGCCTCTGTTTAAAAGCTTCCAAAGAAGGAGCCTCCACCACACTCCGGGGCAGAGAGTTCCACTGCTGAACGGATCTCACAGTCAGGAAGTTCTTCCTCATGTTCAGATGGAATCTCCTCTCTTGTAGTTTGAAGCCATTGTTCCGCGTCCTAGTCTCCAGGGAAGCAGAAAACAAGCTTGCTCCCTCCTCCCTGTGGCTTCCTCTCACATATTTATAAATGGCTATCGTATCTCCTCTCAGCCTTCTCTTCTTCAGGCTAAACATGCCCAGCTCCTTAAGCCTCCTCATAGGGCTTGTTCTTCTTCTATCAAAGCCAAAGCAAAGAGGGGGCCAGGGGACAGTTCCATCTTGTCTCCTGTGCTATGCTAATAATATAATATAATATAATATAATTTATTTTTTTTGTCGTGTCAGGAGCGACTTGAGAAACTGCAAGTCGCTTCTGGTGTGAGAATTGGCCATCTGCAAGGACGTTGCCCAGGGGACACCCAGATTATTTGATGTTTTTATCACCCTTGTGGGAGGTTTCTCTCATGTCCCCACATGAGGAACTGGAGCTGATAGAGGGAGCTCATCCGCCTCTCCCTGGGGCGGTTTAACCCACTGCGCCACCGGGGGCCCAATATAATATAATGTATTGTATACACATATATTTATAATATTATAATGTAATACAATATAATACTACTAATGATGATGATGTTATAATTAAATATTTTATATTACATGTAATATTACTAATAATATTACAATATAATGGTATAGTACAATAGATAGAAAGGATTAGCTACTGGCCTATTGGTGTGTATGTATGCAGTGCTCAGATGCAACCACAAGAGGACAGTGTATAGATAGAAAGGATTAGCTACTGGCTTATTATTGGTATGTATGTATGCAATGCTCAAATGCAACTACAAGAGGACCATTTATAGATAGGAAGGACTAACTACTGGTCTATTGGTGTGTATGTATGCAATGCTCAGATGCAACCACAAGAGGGCAGTGTATAGATAGAAAGGATTAGCTACTGGCCTATTGGTGTGTATGTATGCAATGCTCAGATGCAGCCACAAGAGGGCAGTATATAGATAGAAAGGATTAGCTACTGGCCTATTGGTGTGTATGTATGCAATGCTCAGATGCAACCACAAGAGGGCAGTGTATAGATAGAAAGGATTAGCTACTGGCCTATTGGTGTGTATGTATGCAATGCTCAGATGCAGCCACAAGAGGGCAGTATATAGATAGAAAGGATTAACTACTGGCTTATTGATATGTATGTATGCAGTGCTCTCAGATGCAACCTTAAGAGGACAGTGTATAGACAGAAAGGATTAGCTACTGGCTTACTAGCATGTATGCAGTGTTCAGATACAACCACAAGAGGGCAGTATATAGATAGAAAGGATTAACAACTGGCCTATTGGTGTGTATGTATGCAATGCTCAACTGCAACCACAAAAGGGCAGTGTATAGATAGAAAGGATTAGCTACTGGTCTGTTCGTATGTATGTATGCAGTGCTCAGATGCAACCACAAGAGGGCAGTGTATAGATAAATAGGATTAGCTACTGGCTTATTGGTATGTATGTATGTATGTAGTTTTCTCAGATGCAACTACAAGAGGGCAGTGTATAGATAGAAAGGATTAGCTACTGGTCTGTTCGTATGTATGTATGCAGTGCTCAGATGCAACCACAAGAGGGCAGTGTATAGATAGGATTAGGTATTTGTTTATTAGTATGTATGTATGCAGTGCACTCAGATGTAACCATAAGATGGCAAGTCCTATAGATCAGAAAGGAATTAACAAGTCTGGCCTATTGGTGGTGGTTATGATATGCAATTCTCATAATGCAACCACAAAGAGGGCCAGTGTTAAGATAGAAGATTACGCTATGTGTAGTCGTTGAGTAGCTAGTGTCAGAGGGCAGACTCACAACAAGAGGGCCACAAGTGTATGTGAAGAATAGGATTAAGGTAATTGTTGATTAGCTATGTAGTATGCAGTGCATAAGACGAAATAACATAACTAGGGCAGTATATAGATAGTAACAGGATTAACCAGACATGGCCTATCTGGTGTGTAATGTAGTGCAAAGCTCAATATGGGGGCAAGACAAAGAGGGCAGTGTCTATCAGATAGAATTAGGAAATAGATGAACTGGTATGTAGTATCCGTAGGGATGACGAGTGCTCGAGATCAACCACAACGAGGGCAGTAGTGTAAGATAAATAGGATGGAGCTACCTGGCTATTGTATTGTATGTATGTAGTATTCTTCAGATTGCAAATCACAAGAGGTGCTATGTGTATCGATAGAAAGGACAGTAGTACTGACCATGGGGGTATGTAGCAATGCTTCAAATCGCAACTTCCAAGAGTGCAGTATAGATAGGCAAGG